>MUZC01003479.1:292151-361929 GCA_002072015.1 Radix auricularia | reverse complement strand
CATAGACTGGTTCCTGGTACGCCCGAGTCAGATAGCCTACATCTGAATTCCCGGAATACGACCAGAGGTACTACACACTTGAAGCTGTCGGACCACCGTCCCCCTTCTTGTGTATGATTGCTGTAGAGAGGAGTGCTACCCTTGCCACGAGACAGCAACTAGCGTCCGTGTCAGCTAGGACACTAGCAGATCTCCTAAGGCTACATCGGACCTAATCACCTGTATCTCCGTGAGTTAGGCCGATTAGCACAATCGTCACAGAGCCCTGTGCTCTGCAACCTTCCGGTAATCGGTGTTTTTACGCCGTTGAACCGAAGCCGTCCACAGGACGAAGATCATTTGAAAGCACGAGGATAGAAGTGCCAGCGTGTACGATCGACCAGATCGACTTCGCATCCTACACACTGTTTATCAACTCAGCTGACCGCTTCATTGTTTATCAACTCAGCTGACCGCTTCCGTGTTTGTAAACACGAGAGGGACCCCAGTCCGAGAGCGCAGTCATCACGTCACCTGGAGACAGAACTAGGTCGCGGCGTGTTACAGTCACCGCAGAACATCTCGGCGCAAGGGGCGGGACTGACCTCGAGAGCTGACGTCCTTCAGCACGGCGCAGCTAGACCACCCGTGTCGCCCGCAAGACCCAGTGACCGGGGACTACACACCTTTAAATTAAGTATACACCTTAAAGAGACATCGGCATAAGGCAGGCCGTAATGATGACACATAGCTAGCCTATTCACTATTTGCTTTAAATAATTAACGTAAGGGCACCTCGTGATCTGCCCAGTAATTGGTCATTGTATATATTGTAAATTAAAGTTATAATTTGTATTATACAACGATTCTTGGTCTTAATCATTTGCGGAGATCACTGAAGCGTATCCTTGTGTGTGCAAACTAATAATAATAATAATAATACCCTAGACAACAGCCACATAACACACATTTCACCACAAGGGGTTCGCTCTGGGTGACATCACAATAGGGGACACCTAAATGTAAAATTATGTATGTGCCTGTTATTTGACACCTAGGCCTACACATTTGGAAGGGAGTTATGGGGTAAGACAACTCTCTTGAGGCTTTTAAAAAAGTTTTAAGGGAACACTCATTCCAAATAGTTTTTTGGCTTCAAATTGTTTTTTATTTTCATGATTTTTAAGGATTATTACTATATTCTGCTAATCTCCATATTCATTGTTTACTAACAAAGATGTAGACATTGCAAAAATGTGTGCAGTAAATGCTACAAATTATATTCTTAGCTTCGTTTCAGGTAATTTTCACTCCATTGTTAAGAAATCGTATATAAAATTTTGATGCGAACCTATGTTAGCTTGCATCAGTTGGAAAATCAAAGTCAAACCTTTTTGTACTTTGCACCGGTCCAAGTAAAAACATTGTGGGGCTGTGAGGTTAACATATACCGGTGCTCCAAGGTACAGGGGCAAAAGAATGAGGCATGAAACGATATTATATAGTCAAATTTGATGAATCGGAAAGTGTTGGGGCGCCAAATTCATAATAATTGTTCTCTGGGCGCAAAATAATTTAGTTACTCAATTTGCGAATAAAAATAATATGTCGTCATGAATTCAATTCTGAAATCTTATAAATATTTCTTTAAAATCTTTGATTCAGAAAAAATAAAATATTCTATAATCTAAACCTTCACATAATCTTTAATCGAAAAGTTCAAATCTTTTTTTAAAACTGAAATATCTAATGGATTTTAATCTAAAATATCAAATAGTCATCTATCTCAAAGTTCAAATCATACTTTAATATGAAAGTTCAACCCATCTTTAATCTTAAAGTTCACATTATATTTAATCACAAGGTTCATATAATCTTTAATCTGAAGGTACAATATATCTAAACTGAAAGTAAATATCAACTTCATTATAAAATTTAAATTTTGTATTAATCTTCAAGTTTAAAACATCTTTACCTAAAAAAACAATGGATCATAGACTATCAGTAGCCATCGTACCAGGCAAAGTGATTCTCAGTTTGTTACCTGCTAGTCTGAATTTTTACTTCTTTATTAAGCATGGAACAACGTTAATTCATTATTCTGTACATGTTCAATATATTATCATGAATACCTGCTAAAACCTGGGATATTAAAACATATTCCTACTAAAAAATGAAATAATATCATATAAACTGCCAATACTTGACATACTATCGCATACACCTGGTAATAACCGACACATATAATATACTAGATGCTCGCGGCGTAGCAAAGGCGCATATTTGTTCATAGATAGTGCAAAGAAAGTTAGGGGGGGTAGCAGACACACACTGCATCACGATGAAATCAGAACAACGCTAATGAACATCAGATGTGGGGATAACTGCGACGCATTGTTGATCTGGAAAAATGTGGATACGTGGGGAGAATATGTGCGGGAAGAAAAAGAAAGGAGACAGAAAGTGTATGACGAAGAAAAATTAAGGGAACAGAGAGAGTATGACTAAAAACAGAGACAGAAAGAGAGGGGACATGAATTAGAAGTATTAGAAATAACAAAAAAGGTAACGGACTGGACATGACAGGTCAGTCCAGAGATATGCATGGGAATAAAAAAAAATAATTTGAAAGACGCTGAAAAAAAGAAGAATTTTTTTTTGAAGAAATAGCACTAGAGAAACACAACAATACATTGAGTGAGCTAGAGGCAATATGGTGCAGCGCTAAAGTAGATTAACAGAGCTAGAACAGAAAGGCAAAGAACACAAAGCATAACTTGTTGAAAATAAAGCGGAGTCACAAAATATAAAAATGAAAATTGCCAAAGTAAACAACCACTTAATTGAAAAGGATGAATAATTTGAAAAAATGCAGAGAGAACTAAACGACAGGATTGTACTAACAACGGATATTGTAGAAGAACTGGCCCATAGAGATGAGAATTACCATTCAACATGGCAAAGATTATGAAAATTGGAACAAAGAAAAAATGATAGATAAGGAGAAACACCTAACCAGGATAAGGCAGGACACAGATGAGTAGAAGAAGTCTGAAACAGAAAAATTAGACAAATTAAAGCTTAACCGCAAAACTCAATTAGATGAAAAGGAAGTTGAGGCAGTGAGCTTAAAATTGAAAATTGACTCAATGGAGAAAGAGTTGTCTAGTTTAATAGAAATAGGCCAGAAAACAGAGAGAAAACTTGTGGAAATGAATAGAAACCTAATCATTGCACACAAAAACACAACAAATATGAGTAAAGCTTTACCTGTAAAAGATGTGTTATTAGAAGAATTAAAGAGAGAGCACAAACGAAAACTAAATGAAGATGAGGTAGAGTCCATGAACCTGAAAATGAAAAATACTGAAATGAAAAAAGTGTATTTTAGCTTGATAACGATTTTCAAGGGTAATAACAAAAAGCTAGCAGAGATGGAGTTAAAGTTAATCATTTGCAAATCAAAATTTAACAGGGCTAAATTAGACGCTGACTGATAGAGATGAATTTGTAGAGAAATTACTGTAGGAGCTAAAGGAAATAAACATAGAGATAAAAAATATTAAAGAAAGAATGAACCAGAAAGAGGAAGAGAATAAGGCGTTAACAACAAACGTAGCCCATAACGAAAAAGACATAAGGGAATTATGGAGAATCATAAAAGGAAAAAGAAAAAGAAGAGAATATGTCAAAATTAATAATGATATTAACAGGGACTGATATAGATAGGGTGCAGATATGGTCCAAGATGTTCAAATGTAATGTTGAAAAACTTTATGAAAATGAATACACATAATTTTTTATAAAGAAGGAAAAGAGTACAGAGAAAAATCAAGTTGACAAAGAAAAATATAGTGACCCAAAATGAGTTGAAACCCACAGAAGAAGAAAAAAGTACACTGAAGTGTAATAAGCAAAAAAGTGCAAACTGTGCAGCAGAGATGAGAAAGAAAAGCACGCTTACTGAAAAATTACTTTGCTTAGCAGGGCATTGTTTTGAGTTGGTTCAGATGGACACGGGACATGATTATGACCTTCAAAGACACAGCAGTTCAAACACGAGATTTCACAGCTACATTAACAGTGCGGTCAAGATTGGCAAGGAATCAAATGACCTTGACCGACAAGTCAAAGGACAGCTTTACACTCCAGTCGAGTACCAGAGAGCGAAAGACAGACATTGGTCTTGCTTTTCCGTTACGCCTAATGAGTCGTGTGGGGGTAGATGACTGGTGGGCTAAGATAATAAGAGCCACAAAAATTAAATGTGAAAAGTTTAAGAGGTCTGGGTTATATTGACACCATTGCATCATATTTTTTGCTATGTAGGAAGTTCCGCGCAGCCCTGAGCTAAGACACATCAGCCTGTATAATGGAAACCAGGGTCACATTTTGTTTAAGATTGGGGACAAAAGATGTATACCACCATTATGACCAATGGCTATGATTCTCAAGAAAAAAATTTTGGGAGGTGGTTTATTAATGGCTTTAAATAAAGAGGAACTGTGTATGGTATTTGTCCTAATAACTATGATATGGAATCACCTGCCACTTGCCACCCACACCCTGCAACACTCTAGCCTGCCAACCATAATTTAATTGGCATAACCTGATAAAAGTCATTCGTCAAGCCTATTTCCACTCGTCTTGCGCTTGTTATGGTGTTGCGAAGTAATAATCGAAAAGAAAGTTGGAAATAAACGGGCACATTTGTAAAAATAAAAAAATTATGCCTTGGCTGGGGATTGAACCTGCGACCTCCGCGTGTTTGGCGAATGTAAAAATCACTACACTACGAAATGCGTATTAGTTTATTGTTTCTGAAAGAACATAGTAATTTTGATTAAATTCAACGAATTGTTTGTCTCGATGTCCCCCAACGCTGTGCAATACATTTTCTTGCTATCTGTTTGGTCGGTGGGGTCAGACAGCTTGCTACTTGCTTGGTTTTCGGCATGGTTGGACCATGATGAGAATTATATATACAGATACCTGTTATTACCTAACATATTATCTTTTATACTTGCTAATAATTTACGTATAATCACCTATAGCTGCTAATACCTGTCTTATTATCACTTATACTTGTTAATATTTCACGTTTTTTTAGTTTTTTTATATGATAAAATATATATATTACTAACTCACTTTGTTTCCATTTGTCCCAAAGATTAGCCTCGGTAACTTCAACTCAAGAGTTGCATTACTTCACGTATGGCACTACGACTGTTACAAGAGATGTAATAATCAATTGGTTGAGCAAATTCAAATCGCTTGTGATTATGACCCTTACAGGTTCCATTTTGTTTACATGTATTTTTACTAGGGCTGTTACAGATTAATTTTAATTTAATCTTTAACTTTAGAAAAATTACCAAATAATTAATCTATAATTTTGATTGAAGCTAAAATTAAGATTTATGACGTCATTAAAGAAAAAATTTCAAGGGAAGTTTCAAAACAGGCAATGAACATTTTTTGTTTTGTAATTTTTTCAGAGATAATTTCACTGATAAGTTTATGTATAAGTAGTTAAATATAATGGCAATGAATTTAAATTTTATTTTTGAAAATTAAGTAAAAACTATTTTAAAGTATTTTTTTATCATTTTCCTAATAAAAACAGCTTATTTTAAAGTTTAAACTTTAAAAATCTTTTATTTAAATAATCCTCAACACGTTATATAGTCACTTTAAATATATATGGACTTATGTATATATATATATATATCTTTTTCATGTAAAATCAATTTAAGGTTGCATTCCAAATGTTTTTTTTTTCCTTTTAAAATGTAAGACTTATATTTTGAACTTGATCTGACCCTTAACCCGTCGATGGGTCGTTAGGGCACTATTGTGAACTGCACACTATCTCGTGCCATTTGTACCTGTCCTGTGCTGCCTTTTGGGCGTCGCTGAATGAAAGGGCGTTCTACTCTTTGATATCATCCTCATATCTCTTCCCTTGCCTGCCTCTTTTTCATCCTTCCTGAGCTATGCCTTGCATTAATGTCTTTGCGAGACGTACCAATCTTGCCACGTATCAGTACCATCGTAACTGAGGTTAGAAGGTCCACATAAAGCCCAATGACAGCACTTATTTTATTGCGGACGGCTTCGTTTGTGATGTGCACGGTTTATGATCTTTCGAAAATATATCATATTCAGCCCATTTTTATTTTGTTTGTTGGTCTGTAGTGAGCGTCCAAGCCTCACAACCATACAAGAAAACTGACATCACCAGAGAGCGCATTAGTCGATTCTTTGATCTCATGGAGAGTTTCTTGCTTGGCTAGATGTGTTTAAGTTTGCTTATTTCTAACGTTGTTTCGGCCACTCTGGCAAAAATATTTTGCTTTAAGCCTTTAGGGTATATTATGGCCCCTAGATATTTGAAAGGTGGAGACCTCTTCGAGTTGTTTACCTTTAATTTGAATTTCATTTGTAAATTTTCCATTTGCCACGGCTTTGGTCTTTTTTTCATTGATTTCTAAGCCATAAGACTTTTTTGGCTTCTCAAGTTTTGCAAGGTATTCATTCTTCAAGTTTGTCGTCGTTGCCAGCTAGGCCGTCTATATCATCGGTGAAGCGCATCGGTGAAACGTAAGTTGATTATAATTCTTCCTTCGATGCTGGCTGTTTTTACATTGTTTTCTTGCTCATTTGTCATAATCCTTTCAAAGAAAAGGTTACACAAGATGTTTCTGTGTGTGCTGTTTGTGCCTCATCATCCGCAAATAGTGACTCACGAATTAGGACATCGGTCGTTTTGGTTTTGGCTCGGAAGTGGGCAGTGTTGAGAATTCCTGCATCATCTCTTGTGTCAAACCGTATTCCCTCACTGCTATCTTGAATGTGTATCGAAGAAGTACAGAAAATGTGAATGTACATTCTTTTTTGGGTCGAGCCGTTGGGCTGTTCAGACCCGGTTTAATGTATCGCAAGCGAGCCTCGTCAAGTGGGCATCGCTATAGAGGTAATCCTCTGCAGGTAACCCAACTTCACCCTCCAAAGCACCGTACAACTTGGGGCAACATTCAAGTATGTGGGCCACCATCTCCTCGTGGCAGCCACACAAGCGACAGGCCAGTTCCCTTCTGTTGTCAAGCTTATACAAGTAGCTTCGTATTGGACAATGATCTGTCCTTATCCATGTTATGAGGGACTGATTACTACGTTCAATTTCCCACCAGGGATCGTTTTTACTCGGTCGCGGCATTCTCTGGTATACCTTCCTGGCCGTATTCCCATTTGCCCAGCCCTCAAGCCATTTCTCGAGTACTTGGGTCAAGGGCTTTTCGGGTTGGGTCTGGGCTGCGCCTGCCTTCGCCAGTGTGTCAACCCTGTCTGGTTGGGTCGTACTACACTGTCCGGCGATGTACTGTAAGACACTGTTTCTCCAAAATGACACTGACTATCTTGGCCTCCAGAGACGATCTATCCAAGGTCTCGAGCGCAAACTGAAAATCGGTGAAGACCACGACGGTCGGGAAAGCCTTTCTCTTTGCTAGAAGGTCGGCGTATCTCCTTCAAACCCTGGTGAATCGCCTCCAGTTTGGCTTCGTTGCTACTGTTTGCGGATCCACATGGCCCTTACAGTTCGATGTTGTCAGGTCCTGGCTGGGGGGTATTGAATTAGTACACCTTATCCACTTCTGCCATCTCTGAAACGTGAGCCGTCTGTAAAGACTTTTACCACGCTGTGTCCATAGGCTTCGATCGTACGCAGAATCTCGTCTCGCAAAAACTTAACGGGGCTGGATTTAGTCACCGCGGCATTCGCTAATATCAAACGTATTTCAGGCGGGTCAAAGCTTTCCCTCGTGCAGGGACCAGTTGCATTCGTTCCCTGAGTTTGGGTAGGGGGACTGAAAATTCTAGTTCGTGGACCTCATCCATGAAGGAAAGTCGCTTCAGTCTTGTCCTCTTAATCCAGCGGTCTTGTAATTGAAAGCAGGGTTCGTCATGCTCCACCCTATGGTATGGCTCAAACGTGGTCATGGCAGCCTTTTCTCGCCTTATCGCCAGGGGTTCCACGTTTGACAAAATTTTTGCCGCGGTTGTGGGTGTGGTACGTAACGCCCTGCAAAAAAACAGTAGGGCTTGTTTTTGTAATCGTTCCAGTCCTTCCAGATACGTGCGGCTCGCAAAGGCTTGTACCAGAAGGCTGTAGTCAATAGCACTTTTTCAGGCTACCAAGATAGAGAGCTCTTAGTAGTCTTGTGTATGAACCCCAACTTGTGCTAGCTAGCTTCTTCACCAGGAACAGTTTTGCTGTGGTTTTGGTGCATAATTCACGAACATGGTTATGCATATGGAGCTTCTAGTTCAGCTTTATACCCAAATACGTTGGTGTCCGGTCCCAATTTAACCTCTTACCGCAGATCTGAAGCACCACCTCGTGGTTCAGTGCATTCCGTCCATTAGTGAAAATGGAATTAACCGTCTTTTCTGTATTGACTACTATACGCCAATCGATTGGCGTAATCTTCAATACGATTCAGATCATTCTGCAGCTGTTTCTGCACTGTTGCAACGTATTTTCCTGAACTCCATATTACCAGATCGTCCTCAAAATGGAATTCTGTGACTCATGAACGTAGGCTAGGAATAATATACAGCTAAACATTGAACCCTTAGAAAGTCCGTCTTCCAGTCTTGCCTCGCTGGATAGCGCTTCACCTAGCCGTGTCTTTATCGTTCGGTCCGTGTTGAGCTATTTTACCCAGCTGTACATATTAGCAGTGACACCTAACTACTGTAGTTTGTGAAGTAGCCCTCCAGGCCATACCTTGTCGTATGCCTGCTTAAGATCTAAGAACACTGCAACCATGGGGTTCTTCAACTGGAGTTCATTTGTAATTGTCTGAATTAAGTGGAGTGCTTGGTCCATTGGGTTGCGTCCCTTGCGACACCCACCCTGTGCCTTCGGAATGCATTTAGTCTTTTCGAGGTACCAATAGAGCCGTGCGATCACTAATTGTTCCGCCACCTTCCCCACACACGACGTGAGGGATATGGGCCGGTAGCTGGACGGGTGCTCGCTTGGCTTACCTTTCATTTTGTATTGGTGTTATTATAGCCTTTTTTAACAGCTTCGGCAGCGTGCCTGTAGTCAAGGTTCTGTTGATAAAACTCAATAGTTTAATTCAGTCCATCTTTCCCAGGTGTTTAAGCATTTCATTGTGAACCTTATCTGACCCTGGTGCTTTGCGAAGTTTGCACTTCTTAAGTACTGTTAGCAACGAAGTCATCGTGAAAGGTGCCAAGAAAACCTCCAATTAAGTCCCGTGCGTTGTCTCCTGGAGCCCTCTCTTCGCATTCGGTCGATCGTTTGGCTAAAGTCAGATCTGGCGTCTACTTGTTCACGTGGGCAAAGTGCTTATTCAGCGCCCGGGTGCGCTTAGCTTCACTTGCTCTTTGGCCCTTTGATGTCGTCAAGGGGTTAGGTTTTTTTGGCTTTGCATAAATTAGCCGCCAAACTTTCCTACCATCTGTGAGGTCGAGTTTAACGCAAATTATTACCTACTTGGCCTTCTTCGCCTTATCGACAGCAGCACGGACGTCAAACGTCAGCCTGTTGTACGCCATACGAGTCTCGGGCGTCTTCAGTCTGGCAGCTTTTTTCCTTGCTTTCGCTCTTTGCTTCACTAAATCGTTTAGGCTCCTGTCACAGTAGGCCCTGATTTTCTGTTTCCGATTCGTCCTCCAGATCATGCGCCTTGCAATCCCGAAGATTGTGCCAATAAATCTCTCGTACGCGTCGTCCATGTTGCCTCCTGCAACATCCCGCAGAGTTGGTATCGCTCTCGGCCTCCTATCTTCGCCAATCGGCCTTACGGAATCGCCAATGCCTTCTGTCAAATTGGGGTTTGTCCGCACCCAGCACAAACTCAATCAGTATTTGAAGGTGATCACTTCCATTTTCCTTCAATACTTCCGGTCTATGCTTGGACTCTAGGTCCGATGAGAATAGCGTTAGATTGGGGAGGGACTCCATGCTGTGTCCCGTGTGCAGCAGTGTTGGTACACTTTGTTCGTTTTGTAATCTGATCAAGTTAGTACCAATGCAGACATCCTGATGCATTCCGTTCGGTATAGCCTCCGTCAGGAGATTGTGCGTTAAAATCTCAAGCTAGTACCGTTTGACTTAAAGTGGCATCTTCTCCAATTGGAAGTGTTATTGGGTTCCCCGGCGTGTTATAAACGTTGGTAATCGTAAAACCAACGTCACCTTTAAAAACCCTAACTTTTTAACGTATCTGTGTTGCTGAAATTCTTGACTTCGAGAAGCTCCATTGTAACATCGTTTAGAACCGCTGTGGCAAAGCCCCTGCATCGCAATTCGCACTTGCAATGGTATAGCAAATAACCTGTTATATGAAAGAGCTTACCCTTGAGTAGCATTTCCTGGAATAGAGCCACATCCACTTTTCGTTCGTTTAGTATTTTGGATATTTCGTTCGCCTTTTGCCTTATGTCACAGACATTCAGTTGCAAAACATCTAGGGTGTGATCAGGATGGCCCCTCGCACCCATACCAATACGGTTAGTCATCGATTGACCGCTAGGACGTGACCTCTCGTTCGTCATCACATCTGCTAGAGGTGTGGTAGCCAACACACCCAACGTACCTCCATCCGCTGGAATGTGGGGGTTTAGAAGGTCCATTCCGGGACCTAGGTTTTTCTATAATTTAGCCATAGAATAGGAGAGGGGGTAGGCAGAAATCTTCAATTCATTGAGGACGGTCCGTGTGCATACCGTCCATTGCTGTGTTGAAAAGATGTGATATGGATGTTTAGTCTAAGGTATTATGTGTATTATTACCTTTACACTCACAAGGACGTACTTAAGTGATCTCTACAACTGATGAACACAGAACTATTGTGTAATTCAAAGGATTAACTTTTAATATACACTTTATACAACCATAATAGCGTAAATAGTCATTAATCAACCTAACCTATGATCAAGGTAAGTATTGCCCCTATGGCACGCTAAATCATTATTACAGCATTGCCTTATGCCAAGTGTTTCCATTGTTAAATACTCAAATCATATGCGTCAAGTTTTCTACTGGTAATCCTGTTTAATACTGCAGTCTTGGTGTGTTGTTCTGCAGTCTTGCTGTATTGTCCTCAACTCCTATAGCCCCGTCTGATATGGGTGTGTAGTTGTCTGTTTTGAACTTCACGGCTAGGTTGACAAGGTGACGTAATTTCCGTTAACTCGGATTAGCTGTCAACAATATGTAAGGCCGGTGCTGATTGACCTAGTGACCTGGATAGACCTCCTATACATGTGTGTGTGGTCTTTGTCTGTAGTAAGTCGGCTTTATCTATGATAAGATGGCTGCAGTTAGCACGATGACGAGTGGTTAACTGCTATCAATTAACACGGTGGTGCGTGATTAGTTGGATAGAGAGTGCTGGGATCTAGTTGTCCATTGCGCATGTCTCCCAGCTTACTGTATTATTCTACAAGTAAAGAGGATAGTAGCGCTTGTAGATTTAGCTAGACGATATTGGCTGACCGGGACACAAGGGTATACTTGGATGTCTCGTGGCAAGGGTAGCAATCCGATAACGGTTTTCTCACCGTGTTGTACTGTCTACTGGTGCAGCTCACTGGAAGTTCAGGCGTAGCAGGAACCAGGTAGACTGGTTAGATTGCCGGCTTTCATCCTCCACGTCAGAAAATCGATCCTGTCCGAATAACTGTGCGAGGTTTCTCCTTCTACCGTTTTGACAGTGAAAAGAAAGAAACTTTCGCTCTCTCTGCTTATATCTTCCATGGTCACGTGACTTAAGAAACTCTGGATTGGCTGCATAATTTGTGTGGACCAATTGGTTGTTGGCCCCCTTGCTTTAGCCCCGCTGATGAAATTAATAACTATTTATTCTTTCCACATGCTTGATGAATACATGGGAGTTACACCCCTTTATCTTTCCGGTATCGTCTTAGCGGGTGGGTGTTACTTAGAATTATAAGTCCGATATATTTCATCACACTTGCCCATAGAAGCTTTTGGTCTTCTGTGTTCCTAGCCGGACATTGTTGAGCTTCGGCCTGCTCCCCAACCAGCACTGGGCATCACGGTGAGGCCATGCCCATCCTTCCATTGTCCAAAAGGTTCCGCTGCTTGTATTTTGGCGTTGTCGCCGTGGTTATTAGTTTGGGACCGCAGTCACTTCTGCTACCCTACTCATCTCCCAGGCCGCGTAGAGGCCAACCACTTCGGGAAAGTACATAAAAGAATATTGCGACCAGTGTTGGTGCGAGTGCACAACCTTGTTTAACTCTGCTGCTGACTGGACAGGCTTCAGACGTAGCTGCACTGTGCCCTGCATATTTTTATGGAACTGTCTGATGATGTCATGTAGGTGAGGGGGACATCCGATTTTTGTCAGTATTTGGAATAGCCCGTTGGGACTAACTAAATCAAATGCTTTTGTAAGGTCCACAAAAGCAATGTATAATTGCAACTGCTTCTCTCTGCATTTTTCCTGGAGCTGTGGTACGGAGAACACCATGTCTATGGTAGACCGAGCAGTCCGGAAACCTCATTGAGATTCTGGATAGACACGGGATGCTAGGCTCTGCAAACGTGATAGTATGACACCGGCAAAGGCCTTTCCTACAATACAAGGAGTGAAATTCCGCGATAATTATTGCAATCACTCCTATCACATTTTTTGTTATATAGTGTCATTAATTTTTCATCTTTTAGGTCTTGGGGGATGTAGCCCTGTTCCCAGAAAAGGGATATAAGCTCGTGCTATGGGTGTAATAAAGCTGTCTTGTCACTTTTTAGAGCCTCTGGTGGTATGCGATCATTCCCATGTACTTTTCCCCAAGCTAGGCTGTCGATTGCTTTGCTAAATTCTTCCTGTGTGGGCACGACATCAAGTTCTTCCATGACACGACATCTAGTGCGGTGCTGGAGACTGTGGCAACTGTTGAATAAAATTCCAGATAATGCTTACCCCAACCATTTTAGCTGTGCGGCATGGTCATAGATAGTTTTTCCACTTTGGAATTTAGGGGAGCAACTTTTGACGTGAAGAGGCCTGTTGCCTTTTTGATCTTTTCGTACATACAGTTTACATTGCCCATGTCTGCAGCTGATTGTATGTTGGAAAAGAGCTAAAGCAAGTAGGCATAGGCACATGTACGTGCAAATTTTTGGGCAATCGATTCGGCTGTTTATAATGTATGCAACCTGTCGTATTTAGGCGTTTGCTTGTAAGCCATAAGAGCTTTCCTTTTGGCTTCATTGACAGGTTTCATCTCGCCCCAACGCTCATCAAAACAGGCAGTGTTTTTGTGAGATTTTTTGCAAATGGCTTGTATTGCGGATGTATAGATTTTGCCTTTGAGATTCAATGGTGACTCATGGGAACATCGTTGAGTGACATTCCTTTACCTTGTCTGTGAACAGCTGCGTTATCACATGGTCTTTCATGCAGAAAGTGTTTAAATGTGTGGACATCCCTTCTTCTTGGTGTGTACGAATTTTTCCTCACTATTCGTACCTTGCTGGTGACAAGGAAGTGATCCGTGTCACAGTCGGCACTGTGATAGCTGCGAGTAAGTGGGACGCTAGCTAGTTGTGCACGCCTGGTGAAAATGAGGTCCAGCTAGTGCCATTGGCGGGATGGAGGGGGTCTCCAAGATACGTGATGTATATCCTTACACTTGAAGAAAGTGTTGGTCAAACTCAAGCCTCGTAAACAGCACAATTCCAGAAGCCTCTGTCCATTTTAGTTAATTTTTCCTTTTCCAAAGAGTCCAAGGCATGTATGTTAGGCTTCGTGGTCGCTTCCCACTCTATAATTTAAATATCATAGGAGATAGATTGCCTAGTCTTTCTGTAGGCTATTGCCTGATCTAACACTCCACAGAACTGTTCCTTTACTTCCGGAGTTGAACAGATATTTGCTGGGCCTGTAGCTGCTCTGATTCATAGAGTGATGATCCTCTCCGAGCCTAATAATGGGAGTTCAATGGGTGGTAGAAGAGTGTACTTAACAGCGAGACCTACACCATGCTGTCTAGGTTCATTTGCTGGTCTGTCTTTCCTTTGAGTGAATCGTTGTATGGGAGCGTGGCCTCCTGAAAGAATTCGATGTCAATCGTTATCCTTCTAAGTTGTTTATTGATTATTCTTGTCTTTCGTGTGTCATTTATTGACTGCAGGTCATTAGTTATGCAGGTATATACAGTCCTCACGTTCAAGCTAGCGATTCGAAAAGCTGGTCTCTTCCTTTTTATGTTTGTATTTCTTGGTGCAGGGCCTAGTGGCCCACTTGTTGAGTGGTACTCTAATCTCCTCACAACAAGTGGAGAAGGCAGGCCATGACGGGATAGCACCCATTTGACTAGGTTCTTCCAAGTTTGAGGCAGACGGTAGCTGTCATTGAGACATTGGTAGTATGTCCAACCGTCGGAAGCAGCCCCTGGCTCCTAGCTCTACGTCAATTAAGCTTTGGCTTATAACTGGTAACTGCTGCTTCCCGTGTTCTGTCGACAACTTGCGACAACGCTTAAGTGTCCTCTCCAGATCTGATGAAAGCCTCGGCGGGTATAATGGAAAATTAGCTGCTGCCCATACAGCATATCCCCCTCTCCACGTCAATGATGTAACCACGGGAATGACTAGCGTCGCAGGAGCTCTCGTTCTGTACATAAGTCTTTTGTATAGACCACCTGTAGGTGCTTCATTTCCTGTCAGGTTTTACTCCCTTAGCCTTTCTCGAAAGGCGGGTATACCCGTAAGGCAGCGAAGGATTATAAGTCGGAGTTTCCTTCTCCTAGAATATTCTAGATGAACCACAAGCCAAGGTTTTTAACGAGCATCATCTACCAGCGCCAGGAATCAAACCAATGACTGATTTTTTAAAGAATATTGAC
This sequence comes from Radix auricularia, assembly GCA_002072015.1. Taxonomy (NCBI): domain Eukaryota; kingdom Metazoa; phylum Mollusca; class Gastropoda; family Lymnaeidae; genus Radix; species Radix auricularia. The sequence goes on along the minus strand of MUZC01003479.1, from coordinate 347,034 downwards.
ACCTCAGCGAACTATCACTTTGACAAACGCGCCCAATAATAGTTGCCCTGAACACCTTGGGTCTTTCAGTTTGTCAAGGTCTAAGCGTAATCGTTAATTGCCTTATTTCGCTATTTCTTTGAGTAGGAGATGGAAAGTCGTCAGCGTCACATTATGGTCACTGCCGATATCTGCTCAAGCGATACTTCTAGTTTTACCTGTTTTAATTCATGAACATAGATTTTAAAAAAATTCAAATAATTTAAAAAGAAAGAAAATTAGCAAAAACAATTACAATTTTGTACGAACTTGTCTCTTGGATGTTTGTTTCCCTCCAGGGTAATTAATGTGAATACGTCATCTGCGAACAACACGAACATATCTGTCCGAGCGACAGAACATGGGTCAGGTATGACTTTATAAATAGCATGTACACATTTGACCTAACTAGAGATGTATCTTTGTTATATTTAACCATTACTTTAGGATAAACAATTGTTAAGGATTATATCGTTCCTGTAAAATGATTTTATTACCTAGTGTTAAATGAAGTAGCTTAAGAAACAAAGGAATTGTTTAATTATGAACAATTCGACCACGGACGACTCGACCTCAACAAGTTCGACCACGTGAGCTTTTCACCCTATGAGCTTTCGACCCGGGCGGATCGACCACGGATTTTTCGATCCCGAAAGATTCGACAACAGGGCGTTTCGACCCATTTGTGTCTACTCCAAGTATTGATTATTTTCTTAGATATACTTTTTAAAATCAATTTTGGGAATAAAATAATTCAACATAATATTATTATGCATAAAAAATTAAATAAAGTTTGAAGTAGTTATTTTTAACGTTTAATTTGCGATGATTTCAAAAAGGAAAAAATCGTTTAACCAGTCAACGTTCATAATTGTGATAAATTTGAAACCTATCTAACTCCACTCCAACCACGATTCGATGTAATCAAGCAATAAACAGGCAATGTGGTAAAGTAGTCCTTTCTAGAGTTGCCTACAGGCTCACTGCCCCCCTAACTCAATTTATTTACCTTTCCCCATAACCCTCGCTAGCTGTGCGTTATATTGATCCCAGCGCCTGGCGCAGGCGTTGTTCAGCATATCAATTTTTTTACAACACTCATAAACATTTAATTTATTTGTTTAATCACACTGAAAAATTTTGAATGACTTAAATATATATTTTGTTAACACCCATTGATAAATAATTTCCTTTTTATCTGTGTTTTGGATAGAAGTGGAATTTTTTTAAAATTATAAATAGACCAAAAATTAATTTTAAATAATAATAGCAATAAAATAATAAAGAACACATAAATACTATGTCCCGGTGTAGAAATTAAAAGGTCGAACCGTCCAGGGTCGAATCGTCCGTGTTTGAAGTGTCTAACCACCCAGTTTCTTTATGCAGTCAAGCAAACTTTTTGCTGTACTCCTCTCCGTCGGCCTCTTCGACGGTGCCCTAAAAGATGATTTTTCACAATATCATGTCACAGTAAATGAACGAGCCATGCCATATTAATTCTCTAAATTGTTGTTATAATGGTTTCTTGACGACCCACTAATACAGTTTATTCTGTCCCAGACATTATCATTGGGCGTGTATTCTAAATAGGATATATGGAGAACTCTTCTCCTGCATTTGATTTTGCTAGTAGGCTGCTAGAAGTTTTGGAAAATGCTGCCCGGCTACCGTCCAATTTTTGAACGGGTACCCGAGAAAAGAGTTCCAAACGTCGCATAATTTTCCCCGTTATGAGCGATTTACAATGCAACCTGTAGCCACCCTTAGAGGGTGGAGGGGATCTTTAAATGAAAGTTCCACTTAAGCATTTGATTACCTACAATTTATTTAATTACGTTTTACATTGCTTCACGCACGTTACGATATTTAAGTGCAGAATTACACTAAATACCTAATTAAAGTACAAGAACGTGATTTGAAACATGCTCATTTTCAAATAAAAGATAAGGTCATCTAGGATTAAAAAGCTTTGTAATATTAATACGCATGGGGAGTCTAAGTTTTTGTGATGACGTGTGACACTGGGAGTGTGAAAATCCGATAAAATTGCTTGACGGCTTTTACGTACGGCTTCTTTCCCACAGTAGCCAACAGCATTCTTCCAGTAACATACTACTGTATACCCTCAACTAGAAGAGGATCTCGATAAACATTGGCTCGTCTCCATTTAAATGTTTGGTGTATTTTAAAGCAAAATCCATTGGTCGTGTTTTTAGCGCATTTTCAAGAAGTCGAATGCGCTATTTCACCCGTTTTGTCCGTCCGTCATCACCCTTGATCTCAGCATCCATAAGTCCTAGACCCATGAGGTATATATGTTTTTTGTATGTCCTGACCTGTCATTTGTGCATCAACACTCAGTTACTCGATCTGTTAAAAAACCCCGTTAAAACGACCAAAACATATTTCGAATCGAGAGGTAACACTAGTGCAGGGAACGGCCGCCATTGCCGGAAGTCGAATTTACAATCGTCCAAGCATTGAAGAGTGGTGCGAAAGGGTGCAAAAGAATTAGTTGTTTTTTTTTTAGTTGACGTCATTAGAATATGTGTAAAAGTTTAGAGAGTTTTACGTCATCATTTGTGGTGACTTGTAGTTAGATTAAAGAGAAAATATTTCTTTTTTAAATGTAAAGAAATAACTTTTAAATAAAAAAAATGTCAGGTATATTCATTACACAAGAAAATTCATAAAAATATGTCTAAAATCTAAACACAATTACTGATAACTACATAATTCTGATATCTAACATAAGTGCTGATACATAATACGAAAATGCGCTAACACGTCCTGAATTCCGATAGGGACCAGGCTTAACATGATTTTTTAAAATTTTTTATTTATTCAATGTACTTTTTTGTGTTTGCGAATTTTGTTTACAATCAGTGATAACAAATTAGTATGAAAAGAAATTGCAGTTAGTGGGGACCGTATTTAATTTTCCCATTGACATATATTTCTATTAAGTTTTTTGTGTTTAACTAATAAACAGAATATAATTATTTCAAACAGAAAAAAAATTATCTTTTCTAAATTGTTCGTGAACTACCATGTAAACAGAGAAGGGGCGCAATTTTCTACTGTTTGGGATAGATGTGAAGTCAAATTTTCACGTGTACCCTAATGATAACACGGTAACGGGTATCCGGGTTACCGGGAACCCGTTGACAGGCCTAGTTGCCAGTAATTTTAATCCTCACACCCATATTATTTTAATGAGAGCTCTATAAACCCCATAATAAACCAAGCCAACTTGCGGATCCTCCATCGATCATTATTTTCTCTTGTTACGCACTGAATGGCATCATTCTTTTGTTTCGTTACCAATGAATGGCTTCATTCTTTTGTTTCGTTACGCACTGAATGGCATCATTCTTTTGTTTCATTACGCACTGAATGGCATCATTCTTTTGTTCCGTTACGCACTGAATGGCGTAATTCTTTTGTTCCGTTACGCACTGAATGGCATCATTCGTCGACATATTCTTTTAGACTGAAACTTAGTCTCTTAAGGCCTTGTCTAATAACTAAGAAACCTTCTTCATCTGCCGAGCAGTGCCATATAACATCGTCTTCACGTGGGAACTCTTTTGCCTCCCAAACGCCCCGGCTATTTCTAGCGCGGGACGAATATAGCAGGTATAAAACTGGTTCAGAGGCTGGCATGTAATGTTAGCAGTTTGAGTCCCTGTTATGGTCTAGCCTGTTAAAATAAATATTCGTTCCCTCTTCGCATTTGAGTCAATAAACTCTGATGTTTGTTATTCTATCTTCACCACTGGTCTGTTCAGAATTGCCTGGGCATGTTAGCGAGTACCATATTGCAGTTGTCTTGTTAACCCACTCCTGATGCCACTTGTTCCTGAAGTGGTCAATTAGCCAGATATTTGCCCCGAGATTAGTGTCCGACATGTCTGGTAAGGGCTGGGTTGCCCCGGTTTTCTTTAGTAAGTCACCTTTCTCATTGGCGTTAAATATTAAGTGGTTGGAATCCAGTGAACTGTCGCCTTGGCCAGAAATTCTCGAGCTTACACACGTCATCTAAGAGGTCGTCAACCACGTGGGTGATCAACTTCGATCCTTGCAGTTTTTGGTGCCAACTTTCCAGGGCCCTGTGTAATTCGATGTCAAAGTTTTTCATGGTCTCGAAATGTCCTAATTTGGTTGCCCACTTATTTAAAATAGGATAAGCGCACCACATCCAGCCGTTCCTTCTCTCAAGCTAGCAGATCTGTCCGTGACCACTTTCCCTTGGGTTATTCGCTCTTCTGCAGACACACCCATTCTCTGTGTTCCTAAGACACCAACTAATACATTCGGCGAAAGGTCATTCACATTTAGTGCAGCCAAATAATATAATTCTCTACCATAACAACTCCGTTGTATTTCCACTTCTAAGTCCTTCAAGACAGCACTTAAGACGCGTCTCTTCAATATTTATTTTCAAAATGAAAGAAACAACATTTCTTTTTAATGATTAAAGAAGCTGATGTATAACGTACTATCATTTATATAGTCTCTTTCTTGTTAAAGTTTATTTAATTAATATAAGTTAATTATTATCTCCATGTAAAGCGCTCTGAGTCCGGCTTCTTGCTGGGATACAGCGCTGTATATATTACTAATTTATTATTATTAGTAGTATCAAGGGCAGCTACTTTCTATAACAACGTATAGAGAAACGTTTAAAAGTGACTCTTATAGAGTAACTTCTGTAATATGGGTGTTTGACGGTCCTAACAAGCTCCATTACTTGATTCATAAATGAGGACCTATTCAATCACCCGCGTCCATCCCAGTTATTCTGCGTTTGGCAGCAGGGTTCACTAGTGTCTAGCTTTTGATACCTTTCTGCAATGGTTATAAGTGTCTTGTCCATACGTAATTCTACGTTTGCTATAATGTAAGTGTAGTTAAAAAAACGCAACAGATAAATCTTAGAGAGTGATTCTGGATGCAACCCAGTTTTTTCCAATTCTATTTTACAGGCAAGGCTTTGACGGGCGTACTGAAATCCTTTACGAACCTTATACTGGCCAGTAATAGAGCTCTGAGCGTGCTAGCTCAAGCTTCTCAGTTTTAGCATGAAAGCCTTTTTGCTTGGTTGAGCTTGGCTTTTGCCTGGAAGGGCGGGTCTTCAACGAAATTGTGCATTTGTACCTTTTGATACAGTTTGACGCCAAAGTTGACTGTTCCTTGTCCCATTAGATCTACGTCTTTTATTCTCAGAAATATCTCTTGCTTGAGAATTGTTTGGCCATTAGTGAAAAGGGAATAGACCGTCTTCTCGATGTTAAAATCCATTTGCGACCTCTGCACCAAAACTCTTCACAATATTCTTCTCTTTACTGCTTCGATACGCATTCAAAGATAGCTGTGATTGAATCTAGCAACACACCAGAGCTGATAGAAAACGTTTCAACACTGTCCGGCTCCAAGCAAAAACTAAAGCGACATATGTTTTAATTCGTGTGCTACTCTTAACGGATGTTCGGCACTGATAGTACACAGACAAATTGGCTTGCAACAACTTGTGTTAAGCTTTTCCAACTCCTGCAAAGAATTTTGCCCGGAAATCAGCTTTAAAAAAACAAACATCATGACCCAAACCACAAGACCTTCACCTACTATCAATATCGACAATAAAAACTTGGAGATTGTGGACATCTTCATCTTCTTGGGGTCCAAAGTCTCAAATAGACATACCATTGACGACAAAATAAATAGGAAAATTGGTAAGGCAACTGCCACAATGCCTAAACTAAATAAAATGGTCTTGCATGAAACCAAGCTAACGGATAAAACCAAAACTATGAATCTATCGAGCCTGCGTCATCAATACGCTGCTATATTAAAGAGAGATGTGGACCACTTATATGTGCCATGAGCGAAAACTTAAAAGCGTCCACTTGAGTTGAATGCGTCGCATCCTTGGCAATAAATGGCAGGATAAATTGCCAAATAGTGTGGTCTTTTTGTGTTCCAATATCCAAAGCATGTTCTCAATCCTTAGTGAAAGACGCCTGAAATAGCTAGGACATGTAAATAGTACAAGCCCTGGCCACATATGCAAGTACCTCCTATATGGAGAACTTGCATCAGGAAAGAGGAATACAGATCGCCCAGGTCTGCCATTTAAATATGTCAGCCAAAATGACATGAAAGCATCCAGAACACGCACAAGTGACTTGGAGTGTAAGGCAGAAGACCAAGGTACGTTAAGCACAGATGTAAAGGATGGCTTCATATTAGCCGAGCAGCGAAGGGTGGAGGAGGCTAAGAACAGAAGAGGGGGGGAAATGGCAAAAAGACACGAACTTCGTGTACAGAAGCTATGGTAAAGACTGTCACTCAAAAATAATACTGCACAACCACACAAGTAAATGCACATACGACAAACGGTGTTGCACCATCTTGCTAGACAGAAGAATGCCGATTACATACATCTGCATGTATCAACTGATATCTGAAAGGTCTGTCTCTAGTGATTTTTGCAGTAGGTTGGTATCCTTATCGGTGCTGCAGATACGCTCCGAGTCCACCATCCGATCATTACTTAACCACCGCTGGCGCCTCTCAGTCAGAAAAGAGTGCATACTCACCTTTTTGCTGCTCCTCATTACATTCACATTTGCTATTTTTTTGTGTCATCGGATTTGTAGGATTATACACGAGCATCGGGAGTGGAACCTGTTGAACTGTTTTATTCGCTTGGGATATATCATTAGGTACCTCTATCAACAAAAAAAAGTGTAATGTGCACATAGGCCTGGAAAACAAGGATTTTCGTCACATCCGTGATCTGCGCATTTTTTCAAACTCTTTGATTTAGCCTTGCCAGTAACAATGAGGCCACTCCGATTCTGGTTTCTATTACCTTGTCCTTTGATCATGGTCTTGTGATGTTACTGCCAAGGTGGATAAAATCCTCAACATCCAAGGCAGAGGTGTCACTAGTATTCGTGTGCACCGAAGCGGTAGCTCATGGTGTCAACCCTTTCACACTTTTACCCATAAAACACTTCCGAGTTTTCCCAGTTTTAAATAACAGGAAAATACAAAATTTCACATTTTGTTGTCACCCCCTGATGGTTGCATTCGGGGTGGCCCGCCTCCTGTCGCATCCCGCTAGTGACGCGTTCTCATGTCGTTCTCATCAGTGCGTCACGTTTAATAGTCGTCAGTCTCCGCCCCCAAATCACCCTTTCTCCGTAAGTCAACTGTCAATTATCTAGAACCACCCCTTACCTATTTCCCCCACCATCCCGGCCTTGTGGCCCGTGTGTTCATCTACCCAGTTACAGACCCAGTTCACATCTCCACCCAGCCCCTCGACTCCCGTGGATAAAACCAGAAGTAGTCTTATGATCAGTTGGTCAGTTGCCGTCTACATCGAAGGAACCAGCGTGGTTTCCGTGTCGCGCCCGACCACCTGATTTCCCCGAGATAACATTTCGAGCCATAACGTCATATTCCGCACTTCTGGCCCTCTTGACACGCTCCTATTCCACGCGGCCATCAAAGAACCAAACGTTTCTTTGAGTGCCGACTAATCACCTTTAGGACTTTCACAATATTCCGCTACAAACTGGGAAGTTTTTTGAGGTTGCACCATCAAAGAGCAATGTGCAGTGCATGTTAGATTCGAAAGGCTAGAGGATAGTGAGAAGCCGATAAGGCTATCAAATATTTTCCAAAGTATTGAACAGACCCTAGCAACTGAGCAGGTCAAGTGCCCTAGAAATATCTTTATAGTCAAATAAGATTGCTTTCTGCTGCTTCCGATATTTCTCTTGCAGCTTTTGGTGTTCTTGAGTTAATTTAAAAAAAAAAAATTAATAATGTTTAAAATATTTCTTTTAAGACTAGACAAATTTCAGTAGCACTATATCTTGTTTAACACTTATATCATGACTTTAATTACAAGAAAAATCTAGTGAATAAAATAAAAATAGTTCAATTTTTTTACATGAACTGTAGAGTTTCTAAGTACAGAATAATAAACCTGTCAACTTAAAATCTGTTGAAATTTTTTTATCCCACTTGAAAACCAACGTTCTATTTGTTTTTCTCATTTATTTTCTGTAAATATAACCGAAATAAAAAAAAACCAAAAATTATGAAAGAATTGTTGGCAATCCTATAATATCACTCATTAAATTCTCATATGTTGAATATTCCTCACTTCCTAAACAAATACATACACAATCAACAAATTCCTTACTGTCGACTAAAAATCTCACTAGAAATTTTGAGATTATAATGATGTAGAGTAAATAACCGTAGTGTATCTAGCATCCACTTTAAAATAGTTTAGAAAACCGTCAGCAAATTTTAGAACTTTGGCAATAAAATATTAGCTACAAATTATAGTACCGAGATGAAAAAATATTCGTTATAAATTTTCGAAATTTGGTCTACCTAAGGATAACTTAAAATTTTTACAATTTCTGGCTCTGTATTTTATCTAGCGTAACCGTTAAACTAGATTTTTTTAGCATAACAAATTACATCATCAACGATTTTAATCGGGGTGTGGTTTTAGATGTATGAGCTGCAAAGGGTCAATTACCCCCCCCCCTTCAAAAAAAATTATAAAAAATAAATAAATAATTAAATCCACATTTTAAGCCTAATAGAGGAAAACTTTTTAATTATTTTTCCAGCTCCCGTGCCATTCCTCGACAAAAGAGTGGCACATTCTTTTCTCTGGAACAAACGAAATATTGACCAGTCAGGACGCCCGGGGAGACAGGTCATCGATGCGATTGAAGAGTGCTGTCAACTTAAACCCTGTATGTGGGAGGAGTACGCAGAGTACTGTATGTATAGTGTGAGAATTAGTCCGCCAGAGGAAACAATAGGCTTCTGCAGAACCTATACCTAATATGGCGGACATCTAAAGACTGTTAACAAAAGGATAAATAAATCCCTTTTTAAAAAAAATAAAACTCTCCTAAAATTTTATATTATTTTCTGTTTATGTTATAATGCCAGCCTCTGCACACACACACACACATCACAAACACACGCACACACACAAACACACACACACACACACACAAAACAAGTTGGTTTCTTGTGTTTTGTTAAACACACACACACCAAAACAAGTTGGTTGCTTGTGTTTTGTTAAACACACACTCACGCACACACACACACTGAAACAAGTTGGTTGTTTGTGTTTTGTTAAACACACACACGCACACATAAACACACACCAAAGCAAGTTAGTTGCTTGTGTTTGTTAAACACACACACACACACAAATAAGTTGTTTGCTTGTGTTTTGTTAAACGCTTAAAAAGTAGAGCAAGAGGCCTTGTTATCAAGATAAAACTGTTTTTTATGTCATGTATTTTTTCCATGTCCCTTATGCCTTAGAAATACATATTAATATAGCTTAGCCCAACAGGCTATACCTAATGAGGGTCCCGAACTATCGATATTACTATAGCCTGAAAAAGTATTCTACTGATAATCTTATGCCCCGTCAGGCTTAACGTTGCTTTTATGCCGTACGGTCAGAAAATACTGAAAGGCACTGTCAGCAAATAGCATAGGTTACACAGAGGGTAGCTAAATAATATTGATGAATCTTCCTTTTTACAGACAATGTAAGGTGGCGTTCTCAGAATACCAATGGGGATTCACCAATTAAATATTAAAGCAAGTGAAAAAATTAATCATATGTATATTGTTTTTTTGGTTTTTTTTTAATTAGGATTGAATATAAGAAGCAAAAAGAATAGCAAATCATCTTTAACTAATTACGAATAAAATTATTATTTTGTACATAATAAATAGACAAAGCAGAGAACAAAGAATCATTCTTTCAAGATTACATAAACTTTTAATCTGGATTACAAAGTCCTGAATCCGAGATAACATAAAAAAAAAACCACCAACCAAAAACATAAAATTAATCCGTGGGACGTGGTGGTCGAGAGGTAGCGCTCTCGACTGTCATACCGATGGTCACGGGTTCGAATCCACAAGAAGGTGAGGATTTGTTCTCGCGGCCTGAGGAGTCCCCGAGTCACCCAGCTCCGAATGGGTACCTAACTAGACAATAGTTAGGCGGCTGGGGTAATGCGTGGAACCCCTATAGCCGTGGCCTGTGACCGCTGCATCACTTACCAACAGATCATCTCTCATGGTCTGTGGACGCAATTATCTTCTGCTTAGAAGGAGCGTCTGTATGTCTAAGATAAGATAATCCAATCAATAGTTTACAGCGTTTTCCTCGGTCTTTCCATAAGGTGCGTCTATGTCAATGTTCATGGAGCCCCTACTTGAGGGTTTAACAGTTTAACCTGTCAACATGACCAATACTTGCTTCAAGGTTGTACACAAAGGAGGGGTTCGAATGTGTGCCCCTTTGTTGTAACAAATAATTTTTCACTTTTATATTTTTTTGCAAGACGATTACCGATAATCTATAAACGAAATGATTGCATTCAAAGATCCAGTCACGCAATGCCTTTTTAGTGAACCAGGCTTTCCTTCACTGAGTGTTTTATTTAATTTTGTACGTAAAATCTTAGTTTAACATTTAAAGGATGATGCGAAGTAAACAAGTTCAGTGAAAAAGGGAATCCATAAAATTTTATTGCTGGGTTGAAGCACGAATAAATTGATGTCTCACTTGCAGAAACCACTACAAAAGAACAATGTGTATTTGTCGCACCGTATGCGAAAAGAATTGGCAACGACATTATTCAATAAAAATTGTTACACAAATAAAAGAAACAAATTTTGAACATGTGTTGCTCGATGAGGTGACTGTTAAGGAGCGACGAGCGCCCAGATGTTGATTACTGTGCTATAGAGTATAGACACCATCACTATGTCGGATTAAGGGGGGGGGGTTGAACGGGCTATAGCCAGGGGCCCCGACAGTTTGGGGGGCCTTAAACTTTTTATATTTTATAATAAAAGTGTACAAATGTTTGCACGAACCCTTTAAAAAATAACAAATAAACTAAAATTAATAAATAGTATCTCTACAACTGGATTTAGTTACCTCCCTTAGAGAACATAGTTTAAAGTAGTGTTTATATTTTTAGAAATTTCTCCGTTGTGACGAGCTCCGCTGGCCGTGTGGATAGAGTAATGGCTTGTGATGCAAGCGGTACCTGTTTCAATTCCCAGCAGTGGAATTAAAAGGTTTTTGTTTTCACATTTAAGTGTCACATAGCGGCGAACACTTCAAACAGTTACTTCTTCGTGTTCGATTTTTTTTATTATTAATATTTAGTTACAGTCTAATATTAGCTGTTAATAATCATTTTAAGGGACGCTGGCTGGATAGGGCCCCCGTTTGATTGCAGCCTGGGGCCCCGTGCAGTCTTAATCCGCCCCTGCACCAGAATCTGTATGTCTCGTTGTCTAGGATAATTAGTATTAGCTATAAGTTCTATAATAATAGTAAAAAGGCTCCAGCCGAAAAGTAAAATTACTAATTAGTCTTTAAGTATCACACATAAAAAATAATTATAAATAATAAAATGATAATGTATATAGCGCTGTATCCCAGCAAGTAGCCGAGCTCACCGCGCTTTACATGGAGATAACAATACATTTATTAATTAAAGAAACATTCATATCATGCTAACTATATAAATGACAATATGTTATACATCAGCTTAAAGAAATGTTGTTTCATTAATTTTAATAATAAATTTTAAAAAGATGTGTCTTAAGTGCAGTCTTGAATGACTTAGCAATTGAAATACTACGCAAGTGTAATGGAAGAGAATTCCATTGTTTGGCTGCACAAAAAGAGAATGACCTTTCGCCATATGTTTTAGTTCTTGTCTTAGGATCACAGAGAATGCGTGTGTCTACAAAAGAGCGTAGCTGACGACTTGGTGAGTAGAACGACAAAAGTTCAGTAAGATATGAAGGACATGAGTCAGAAAATAAGTTGTGACACAGAACGGCCAGTTTGTAATCAATTCGGGCTTGTATGGGTAGCCAATGAAGTGAGTAAAGTAGCGGAGTTACATGTTCATGTTTTTTGCTCTTAGAACCAATCTGGCAGCTGAATTTTTAATTCTCTGTAGTTTTTCAATGCACTGTTTTGGCGCACCTTACGGAAGAGAATACCAGTAATCAATACGAGCTAGAACAAGAGCACAGACTAGAGTTTTTGTTGCACTATCTGTTAAGTAATGACGGATTGAACTGATCTGACGAATGGCAGTATAGGCAGAGCGACAGATGTGATAACAACCATCGCCTCTGTATACTCAACAGAGAAAATATTTCTGTTAATTCAATAGTTTGGCTAACTCACCTCAAGATAGCTGGGGTCTCTGTTAATTAAATAGTTTCACTAAAATACATGATTAACGACACTTTATTCAATGACGGTTTACGTGGTTTCACGTGTGTTACGATATTTGAGTGCAACCTTTAACTACAAACATGTGTAAATAACAACAACAAAAAAACATGCTCATTTTCAAGTAGAAAATTCTGCTTGTATCAGGGGGATCTCTGTCACGTCACATTGAGGAAGGGGTTTAAATTTTCGTTGTGTGACGAGGGGAAAGGGGGGTGAAAAATCAGCCGAAATTACGTGACGTCATTTATGGACAGCCCCTTAAGTCAATCATATAATTTTTTTTTTAATGAATAAACATGAACAATTAATTGTAATTAAAACGAGTACATTGTAGAAAGTCGGGAACAATTATTTTACTATTGCATGCCATATTTATTTAAGCAATAATAAAAGAGGCCGCATAAGATGAAACACCTAAACATATACATTTATAAAAATATAAGATAATTGTTTTGAAGGCCACAAGAAAGTTATAAGGGTCGCTGCCCTACCCCCTCCAAATGAGACAAAACCTATTCAAAATTTAAACCTAAAAAACATCAACAATTAATAGGCTTATGCTTTTATTTTTTTATTTATAAATATATTATTTTTAATAATAAAGCAATTGTATACTTTAGTTTGTAAAGATATTTTAATTTTTAAAAAATTTACATACTTACCTAACTTTCATAGTTGAAAAATGGTGTATGCTGTTATCAAAATTTAAATTATTTGTTATATCTTGTTCTCTGGACATAATTTCACGATTCTGTAGTCTTAAATCAACTATTAATTATTGTGGAGCAAATATAATTTATTTTTCAATTTCTGTTTGGAGAAGCTCCTTTCACATCTAGATACACTGATAGAAATTGTATAAACAATTATTTGCAAAATTATAATTTTGTGTAAAGAATTTTCCAATATTTACTTTTGATTATATTTTAAAATATCAAGGGAGCATTTCCCCCCGTTTTTTTAACATAATGCCTCTTCTTCTAGTGTATGTACAGTGTACAGCCTGGGCTGGTCTTAGGCTCCTGCAACCTATGCGCTCACACTTGGCCCCGCGCTTTCATAGGCCCAACCTATCTTAATTTTCACTTATTATCCTTATAAATACCTTATCCCTACCAAAACTGGGATCGACGCAATCTTTTTTGCATACTAAGCTGCATAGTGCCCCGCAAATGCTAAGACCGGCCTCGTGTACTGCCATAAAAACCTGGACCCTTTCTCTTTCAATCTCGAACAGTTCTTTATCAATGTAAATAAAGAAATTTATTTAATATTCGAATTCTTCATTTAGTAGGCTAGATAGTATTTTGCACGAATATTTTCTTGCAATTACATGTCGCGCTCTTTTATTTTCTTTTATATTTTTCATCCATGGATAAAAACAATTATCGTTGTACTTCTCGCTCTAAAGATAGCACCATGCCTTCTGAATTGTCCCCACTCATATTTTTCTTATTCTAACCAGGTTTGCTGTTGATATATCAAGCTCTCTGTAATAGCGTTCTGTATTAGCACATATCTTTGTTCCATGAAATGGGTTTGCATAGTTTGCATTAATTTAGAAAAGACGGGATCCCATAAATTGAGATACCAGACAAAAGAAAAAGATTGCATTAAACTGAGTAAAATTCCAGCATCTGATCTCGTTTAACTACTTCAAATGTTAATTTTTCCAAGACGCTTGAAATTTTTAAGTTTTTCAATTTCGGAATATTTTAGTCTATAAATATATGTATTTTTATACTTATTATTTTACTCTAAATTATTAACACAAGATGATCCAGGGCGTAGAATACGCCTCAGACTTGGTTATCATAGATAGCGTACAGAATGGGAGGGGGGTTGAACTAATGGACACAAACTACATCACGAATAAATTTTAAAAAAGCGAGTAATGTGGAGACAAGTGCAGAGTGATAGTGGATACAGCCCCCAGCCATTACTACCATCCAATCCTTGTCAAGCATAAACTGTGATTTTTCCGATTCTAGTGTTAGTCATGTTCAAAAATTGGGGACAAGAACATACAGATAAGCCTTTATTATTTTTTACAAAAGGTTGTTCCATCTACGAATTTAACCGAGGAATTTCCGTGTGCAAGGTGGAGAAGATAACTCCTACATTACGAATCATATGTTATTCTGTGAAGAAACAAGTGAACGCAAGAGTCATTTCTGCCACAAGCCCCCCTCTCACCTTTTTTCCTTTTTATTCCCCTCCGCTGCCCACTGTAATTGTTCGACCCAAGCCGGGGCTAAACGTCATGCTCATTTGCGCTATGTCATGTACGTGAAATGTATATATAAAGAAGATTTTGACTAAAAGGTAATCAAATAACTTATTATAAATTACTTAATCAAAATACTGGTTTCACTATTTAACCAACTTTTGTTCTGTGGGGATAAAGACGTTGATGATTTATGGCTGGTTGTCTACGGTATTATCTCTATGATATCCATCACACTTACAAGGTATTCTTTAGTGATCTTCGGGCATATGATAAACAACAGAATAAAATTAATAAACCTTTAACTCAACGAAATTTCGAATACATTGTGTACATAAGCAGATATGAGATTATAGTTAGTCTAATATTAAAGCAAGGTAATTGTCATTTTATTGACATGCAGTTGCTGTATCATCATCAGGTGCGTGTCATAATAGCCTAATGCTTTGTGGGTGGTTAATTAATTATAGTGCACTGTCAGCAGTGCGTTGTCTCACCCTACTCCAGGTTCCTGCTTCGTCTGGGTGTAGCTGTGGTGTAGTTGATACTGCTTCACCCTGCTTCAGGATCCTGCTTCCTCTGGGTGTAACTGTGGTGTAGTTGCTACTGTTTCACCCTGCTTCAGGTTCCTGCTTCCTCTGGGTGTAACTTGGTGTAGTTGATACTGCAAGGTCCGATGACTGTATGCTTATCCAATGATATTGGCTACTGGGTGTTGTAAAAGTAGGTCACTTGTGGTGCTCCTATCCTTTTTGTGAGGTGAGATGGTACTTTGTCTCGGGGCAAGTAGATCTTCAGAGAGAATGGGTTTATGACGCGTAGGCTTCAGTAAGCACATATATGTCAAACTGGCTTGAGTTAGAACTTGGGTGTGACTTACTGGGAAACGCTAGATACCACTGTTACTTGAATCATCCTCCGTGACTATTGATTAATTGAAGCAGCAGAATTTCCGAAGGAACTTAAACTGAAAATAACTTTTTTACTTGAAATTAAGGAAACAATTTTAAAAAAGATTTCAGAAAACGAATGTATCCCTTCAAGAGTCGAGAATATTTTTAAATGCAGCCATACATTCCAAGTCTCACCTTGAGTTTGTTAACATACATTATTCTTAATTTGATTCCTATCAAGACAGGGGAAAAACAAGTCCGTGGGAAAAAGAAAAAGATAATCTTCAATACTATAAAATAAAGTGTAAGCTTGATAAAGGGCATCTCCAAAACTGCAATTTGGTGATAATTGACAAATTTTCTTGAACCCTACAATAATGGTTAGGTGCATATATAAACTTTCATGAGAACTTTGGCTTTCTTACAAATCTAACTTAGCTCAGCAATGAGCAGTAGTTAAGTTAAAGAAAGAATTTTCAAGTTTTTTTAAAGACAGCATAAGTTCAGAATTAGTTCAAAATTCAGAACGCTTAACAAAAGTTACTGACCAGCCCCAGGTCAGTGTTTCGAACTAAAGGTGCCAACTTTTCCCCAGGCTGAACTGTCCCTTAACCCGACGCTGGGTCGTTGGGGCACCATTTTGAGCTGCACGCTATCTAATGCCATGTGTCACGGTTCTGAGCTGCCTTCTTGGAATCTATAAATGACAAGGCGGTCCACTCTTTATATCGTAATCCTATCACTTCTTTGTTCTGTTTTTTTTCTTCTTGCCTGGACTGTGCATTGCAAAATGGTCTTTGAGAGACCTCTAGATTTCATCACATGTCCGTACCATCATAATTTCCTCATTCTAATTGAGATGAAAAGGTCCTCGTAAGGACCAACGACAGCACTTATTTTATTGTGGACCACTTTGTTCTGGATGTTCGCCGTGTAGAAGATGTTTAGTACCTTTCGAAAAACATCTCATCTCTAGCGCATTAATTCTTCTTTGGAGGTCTGCAGTGAGCGTACAAGTCTCACAACCATACAGGAAGACTGAAATCGACTGGCAGGAGCTAAAAAATTCCCAAATTAGACAAAAACATTCACACATGCATTTAATTACTTAAATCTTGTTGTAACAGCGTTGAAACACCCAGCAAACACGTAAAAAGTAACAAAAAAACACACCTAGATCAGAAATAAATAAACCGAGACACGCTAAAAATAGACAAATATGACTTAACAAATAGCGCCTTAACAAACCTGGCTAACTATTAAAATAAACCCTACAACCAAAATAAAAACCTAGACACGCTAAAAATTAACAAATATGATGTCACAAAGCCGTCCCCACACCAACCTAAAAGAAAAAGTATTTTTTATTTAAAATGAGCATGTTTCAAATTATTTTAATTTTATTTTCATTCAAGTGTGTAGTTAATGTTTAAAATGTCTAAATCTCAAATATTCCCATATTTAAGGCCAAATGATTAAAAATTCCCAAATTCCTATTTCAATAAATTTGGCTCAAAATGTCCCACTATTTGGGAAATTTCTCAGGAGTTCATTTTATTGCCCCGGGTTCAGGGTAAGGTAAAGGAAATAGCACCTAACAAAATTAAAAACATGCAGTTGAACTTTTTACTAATTTTTCATCAGCTTAATTTGACACAGTGTTTTACAAATGTAAGATCGCACTTCACACATATATTTTAATTTTTATATCAAACTGCATCAGAGAACAATATCTGACTAAGTTGAAAAGAATATAAAAATGACTTTAAATTGGCATGGGACGACTAAACTGAATATGCTCTCTTTAATGTCTTTAAGGAGGATTGAAAACGAAATTGTAGGTTTACTTAGATCAACTGACTTGATTGATATAACAAGCAACGAGAAACATTTGTTATCAAAATTTTACTTTGACATAATGATAATAAATAGTTTTATAAATTATTATTTTAAAAAGAGAAAACATTACGTGTCCCGTGAAAAATTAAATTAAATTTGTTTTATTAAAAATGAGGGAAAGAGAAAGAACCCCTATTTTTTATTTACATGTTTGATCCAAGAAAAAACGCATTGTCACTTGGCTTATCATAATTTCCAAGATCAACAATTTAATATAATAGTTGGTATTAACTATAGCTTGCAGAATAATCGAATGACTTTTTATATAATTGTGGTGTTTAGATCAAGATTATTTTTGGTACTTAATGCAGACATGTTAGCTATTGATGCCAGCACAAAACGGACAATCCCATAGCTACTCAGTCTTGGGCAATCAAGCTGTAACAGTATTTCTGTATTTCGGTATGCCATATGTTCATCAGGAGTACACTGCCAAATGACGCCAGGGGGGGGGGAGAATTAGAGGAATGACACACCGAAAACAGACAAATTCTCCTAAACCAAGCAGAAGACACTACCAAGTTATACCCCAGAGTATGGAAGACAACATTAACTCAAGACAAATCATTCTACGGAAGTGAAAGAGAAGTCGGCGACCATTTAATTACTAGTGACCATAGACAAATTCTCATCCACATAGAAATCACGCAACTGCCCTTAGAAAATCCCACCCTTCCCAGATGGAATGACAAAAAAGCAATCTGTGATCTTTTTGCCCGTTTAACAGATGAAATATGTGACAAACATCAACTGCAAAACAAACCAGGTAAACAAATCCTACTCTGATTTCTCTAGAGCTCTCTTCAAAGCAGCTAAGGAATCTATCCCAAGAGGAGCCAGAAAAAATACTCATCAAACTGATCTCTAAAGTTAGAATAACTTCATAACAAAACCAACACTGCAAGAAATGTAGCATAAAAATCCCCAACAGAAGAAAACAACATCCATCATAAAGCCGCAAATGCAATCTTTAGAAAGAAATATATCTCTTCTATAAGAAAAAGCTGGCACGAAAAAACAGAATAACTAAAAGTGGACAGAGATTGTCACAAACTTTGGAAAATTGCAAAAAGTCTCAACCAAGAGGAAAACCAAAACTCTCCAATAGTCTTAGAAGCAGACAATAAAAATCTCACAGGTCTTGAAGCTGCTGAAAAATTTATAAACCACTTTAGTAGCGTAGGTAATATTAGTAACGGTGAAGAAAGATCCAAAGAAGTAAAAAAGAAAATATAAAAAGATAAAAAAATTGATACACTCTCATGGAATGATCGAAAACCTAAGTATGAAAGAGCTCATGAATTCTATGAAACTCATTAAACCCAAACAAGCTCCAGGAATATAGAAGATCTCAAATGAGTTGCTCACCCACCCCGGACCTCTGGCTAAGAAAAAACTTTTACAAATTTATAATGCCGGCTGGAAATCTGGAAAACTTCCAACTATTAAAAAATATATTATGATCCCAAAACCGAAGCATGGCAAACCAAGAGGCCAAGTTAACAGCCCAATAAGTCTGACTAGTTGCATCTGCAAACTGATGGAAAAATCGGAAAATAATTGACTGATGTGGTTACTTGTATCCGAAAATTTACTAGCAGATGAACAGGCAGGTTTCAGAAAATGAAGATTTACGAAAGATCAAATAGCTCACATAGCCCAAGAAATAGAAGATTGCTTCCAGGAAAAGAAATCAACTACCGTCGTCTAGGTTGACCTAGAGAAAGCATTTGACGAGGTCTAGAAAGAAGTCTAATTCTAAAGCTACACAATACCCAGGTATCCCACCGAATGTTAAACTGGATTACAGATTTGTTAACAAATCGCAAAGATTTAGTCAAAATGCAAGGAAAAAAAACAACACTGTTACGATACAAAGTGGAGTTTCCCAGAGAGGCGTTCTGTCACCCACACTACTTCTAATTTTCATAAACGACTTACTACAAATTATCCCTATAAAAGTAAAAGGCAGCATTTACGCTAATTATTTGGCTCTCATTAGCACAGAGGAATACACAGGCACTTCAAAATTTAGGTTACAAGGAGCACTGAACAACCTCAACCTCTGGTCTAAAAATTGGGGTATGTCCATAAATTCCAAAAGACTACCTTCATAATCTTCTCCCTTTCAACCAAACAACATAGCGTCAAACTAACCCTCGATAAAACAATCTTGGAAAAAAATGACAATCCGACATATCTAGGAGTTACTTTTGATCCAAGGTTAACCTGGAAAAACCAAATAGAAAATGCTCAAAAAAGCTAAACCAAAGACTAGCACTGAAGAAAAAACTAGCTTGCTCAGTCTGAAGAAAACATACACCGGCTACATAGGACCTACCCTAGAATACGGAGTATCAATTTGGGGCACAGCAGCCTAATCTAACATCCAAAAAATAGACAAAGTTCAAAACCTAAGGCTACGAATAATAACAGGAGCAATGAAAACTATATTATACCACAATCAGAGCCATGGAGGACTTAGCTACCCCAAGCTCTATGGAAGTTAGACCAGAAAAGAAAAAGTTAACACAATTCGCAAAATTAGAATCATCAGGACATCACCCCCTTAGACCAAAAATGCCAAAAAATCCAACTCTTCTAAAAGACTCCATGGATCAAATTTTATACAGAAGCCAAACTTCTTAAAAATAAAAACACACAACTGTCAAATTCGAAATTAAAGCGATCCAACCCCTAAGCCACTTCTCACACTGGGACCTAAGTCCACCTATAAAAATCAGAGAAATTTTAAGCAATGTCAAGGTATCAGAATCACTGACTGAGTTTGTTGTGAAATGTTGTGAGCGATGTTCAAACTGATCGGTAAACAGAACACTGAGTGTGCACCGCCATGACTGGTTATCTGTTAGTTTGATTGACCTCATCACACTATCTACACACAGGTCATATGTTAGTTTGAATGACCTCATCACGCCATCTAGACTTACGTCATATATTAGTTTTAATTACCTCATCACACCTTCTAGACACAGGTCTTCTGTTATTTTTAATGATCTCATCACGCCATCTGCACTTACGTCATCTATTAGTTTTAATGACCTCATCACACCTTCTAGACACAGGTCATGTGTTATTTTGAATGACCTCATCACACCATCTAGACACAGATCATCTGTTAGTTTGATTAATGTCATCACATGATCTAGACATAGGTCATCTGGTAGTTTGATTGACTTCATCACACTGTCTAGACTTAAGTCATCTATTAGTTTGAATTACCTCATCACACCTTCTGGACACAGGTCACCTGTTAGTTGAATGACCTCATTACACCATCTAGACTTACGTCATTTATTAGTTTGAATGACCTGATCACACCATCTAGGCACAGGTCATCTGTTTGATTGACCTCATGACACCATCTAGACACAAGTTATCTTTTAGTTTGATTGACCTAATCACACCATCTAGACACAGATCATCTGTTAGTTTGAAATACCTCATCACATCATCTAAACTAACGTCATTTATTAGTTTGAATGACCTCATCACACCATCTAGGCATAGGTTTTCTGTTTAATTGACCGCATCACACCATCTAGGCACAGGTCATCTGTTTGATTGACCTCATGATTGCTAACAGCTAATATAAGACTGTAACTAAATATTAATAATGAAAAAAGAAACAAACACGAAGAAATAACTGTTTAAAATGTTTGCCGGTGTGTTAAAAATTGAGTGTGAAAAGAAAAACTTTTACATTCCACCGCTGGAAATCGAGCCCGACACCATTTGCATCACAAGCCTATGCCCTTTCCACACGACCAGCAGAGCTTGTCTAAATTGAGAAATTTTAAAAATATAAACTATATTTTATACTATATTCTCTAAGTGAGCCAAGTTTTATAGATTATTAAGACTGTCAGGTCTGAATCGCGCAGTGTTAAGAAGTCGTAAGATATTTCCCGAATCGTATTTTTTTAGCCAAACTTTTTAAAATGGGAATTTAGGAATTTATAAGGATTTTGCCGAACATACGGAAATTTTTGAGATTTACAATTTAAAAGAAAATAATTACATTCTTGGATGAAAATAAAATAACATAATTTGAAACATGCTCATTTTCAAATAAGAAATACTTTTTTTTGTGTTGGTGCGAGGCGCTTTAACGTCATATTTGTTTATTTTTAGCGTGTCTAGGTTTTTTTTGGGGGGATCTAGTTTTTTTTCCTGACGTTTTTGCTAGGTTTTTCCCAACATGTCACTGACAGTTCACTGCAGACAGTTTACAGTCAGATTGTGTAAATGTATTACTATTAAAAAATATGATTAATTAGTCTGAGCCCGAATCATCATAAAATTTTTGTTAAGTATAAAGGACCAAATAATTAATAATATGTAAACATATAACAATCTATGTGACCATGTATGATTGATTCATTATTAATAAATTTCAAAACATTCATTTTTAAAAATATATTTTTATCAATCACAGACAAATTTAAATTACAAGAGTATCCAAATAACTTTTTTAAACTTCATGATGTTAACATTTAAAAGTATAATCTATATTTTGGCTTTGTAGCCAAGTTGTTAAAAAAACGTACATGTTAAATAAAATTTGAAAGTACCCTATTCAAAATTGCCTTAAAAATGCAAAAATATTTATTATTTTTTTAAATTGGAAGTCAAAAGTCATTAAAATGAATGCGAAAGCATTTAATTGAAGTTGCCACTTTTTAGATTTTTCCCCAAATTTTTAATGCATTTCGGAACTTTAAGCCCAATTTGGGAATTTTTTTTACCCCTGGCTGGGAAAATCTGGCACTTAAGACTTCGCAACTCTGGAATTGCAATCAGTTTAATAGGTAATGTTTATAAATTTATTTAATTTATTATATTTTCAAGGGTTCGTGCAAACATTTGTACACTTTTATTATAAAATATAAAAAGTTTGGGGCCCCAAATCGTCGGGGGCCCGTGGCTTTAGCCCGCTCAGCCCCCTCCCTTAATCCGCCATAGCCTAGGTCGGTCAGTTGAACCTGAGGGCTGATAGATGTTGTAACTAAGAGACACTGAGTTGTAGTTCTTGACACATGTACATATTTGACAAGTAGACACTCATGATAATAAAGATTGCTTTAGTACAAGGACTTTTGTTAATTTACGTACGCCAGTTGGTGTGTGACTCTTGACCAGAACCCCTAAGCAACGATACCGGACATGGGGTGTGACTGACCGCTTTGACTTCTGTACCCCGTACACATTAACACTTATACTAAACTCTGATCATGTACAATCAGACTACAGTCAAACAACTGATCTAGTCAGTGGGTGTCGGGGGAGGGGTCGGGGGTGGGGGTCGTACTAAACTCTGATCATGTACAATCAGTTGACAGTCAAACAACTGATCTTGTCAGTGGGGGTGGGGGAGGGTTCGAGGGATTGGGTCGTACTAAAATCTGATCATATAAAAACAGATTACAGTAAAACAACTGATCTAGGCAGTCGGGGGTGGGAGGTCGTACTAAATTGATCATGTACAATCAAACTACAGTATAACGACTGATCTAGGCAGTGGGGATGTAAAGGGGTCGGGTTGTGGGCGTCGTACTAAACTCTGATCATATATATATATCAATAGTTTAATCTATAATAATAAAAGTGAAAGCCTTCATTGGCTCACTCACTCACTCACTGATTCATCAATAATTCTCCAACTTCCCGTGTAGGTAGAATCATGAAACTTTGGGACGTTGTGAAGTACCCTCTGACTACGAAAATTGGCGAAAAAGAATTTTGAAAAACTAATTCATGTGGGCCCGGAGGCCCAAAAACTTTTTTTGACTACATCACTAATTCTTCAACTTCCCGTATAGGAGAAGCATGAAACTTTGAGAGGTTGTTGGAGACACTCTTACGACAAAAAATGTCGAAACAGTTTTTGAATTCACACGCATGGGGGCCGGGGACCCAAAACTGTTTTTTCTCTTTATATAAGCTATATGCTAATGAAAAATCAATAATTCATCTATTTTCCGTGAAGGTAGAAGCATGAAACTTAAGAAATGTTTTGAGTACATGCTTCCAAGATAATTGGCAAAAGAGAATATAAAATTTCCCACTCATAGGGGCTGGGACCCCGAAAATGATTATTTCATTAAATGAGCTATATAAACATTGAAAATCACTAATACTCCTATTTTCCGAGTAGGTAGACTCATCAAATGTTGGGGAGTTTATAAATACACTTTGACGATGCTAGCAGGTGAAATAATTTTTAAAATTTCTCTTACAGGGGGGCTGTGGGCCAAAATTTAAAAACTAAAAATCACTATTTCTTCCATTCACCACATAGGTGGAGAGCATGAAACTTTAGGAAGTTGTTGAGTTTAATTTCCCGATGATAATTGGCGAAAGAGAATGTTAAATGTCCACTCATAGAGGTACTGGAGCCCCCCAAAAATGGGGCTCCATAAAAAAAATTTGTCCCCTAATATCAGCTATTTACAAATTGCAAATCAATAATTCTCCTATTTTCCGTATAGTTTGAAGCATAAAACTTTGTAAATTTTTTGAGTACATGTTTCCGATGATAATTGGCAATGTTAAATTTCCCATTAATGAGGGCTGGGGCCCCCAAAACATATTATTCTTTATATGAGCTTTACAAAAAATGAAAATCACTAATTCTCATATTTCTCATATAGGTAGAACCATGAAACTTTTGAAAAATTTTTTTAGGACAAGCTCCCGACAATTGGCAAAAGGAATGTTAGAATTCCCTCTAATTGGGTACCGGGGGCCCAAATATATTTTTCTTATATTAAAAAAAACGTATCACTAATTCTCCAATTTTCCGTGTAGGT
This sequence comes from Radix auricularia, assembly GCA_002072015.1. NCBI lineage: Eukaryota > Metazoa > Mollusca > Gastropoda > Lymnaeidae > Radix > Radix auricularia. The sequence goes on along the minus strand of MUZC01003479.1, from coordinate 322,809 downwards.
AGGAGCATGAAACTTTGGGTAATTATTAAGAAACCTCTCAGGACAAATGTTGTTGTAAAAGAATTTTGAAATTCACACTCATCGGGGCCGGGACCCCAAAAGCGTATTTTTTTTAAAATATGAAAATTATATAAAAATTGAAAATCACTGATTCACTTTTTTCTCGAGTAGGTAGACTCATGAAACGTTGGGGAATTGATAATTACACTTTCACGATGGTACCAGATTAAAAAATATTTTAAAATATCTCTTACTGGGGGCTGGGGGGCCAAATGTAGTTTCTTTCCTAATATAAATTATATAAAAATTCCACATAACTAACTCCCCCATTCTCCATTTAGGAAGAAGCATAAAACTTTGGGAAGTTGTTGAGTACAATCTCCAAATAAAAGTTGGCGAAAGAGAATGATACATTTCCACTCACAGTGGGCCGGAGGCCCAAATATAATTTTTTCTTATATTAAAAACCGACTCATTATAAATTCCACAATTCATCGTGTAGGTCAAAACGTAAAACTTTAGGAGGTTTTTGGGTACCCTCAAAACGACGAAAATTGGCTTGGGCCAAAAAAGAGTGTTTTTTCCTTATGCGTGCTATAAAAATTTAAAAATCAATAAATCTCCTATTTTCCAAATAGGCAAACGCATGAAACTTTGGGGGTTTGTTAACTACACTTCCACGATGGTAGCAGGTAAACAATCATTTAAAACATTCTTTACTGTGGCCTGGGATGCCAAAATATAGGTTATCCCTAATTATTACTATATAAAAGTTAAAAATCCCTAATTCTCCCAATCCCAATGTAGGTAGAAGCATAAAACTTTAGGAAGTTGTTTGGTACCCTTTCGAGACAAAAATTAGCGTAATATAATTTTAAGATACACTCTCATTGGGGCCGGGACCTCCAAAAAAAATTTTTTTTCCAAATATGTGCTATATGCAAATTGAAAAGCACTATTTTTCCTATTTCCCAAATAGGTAACCCATAAAAAGTTAGGGATTTTTTAAATACAATTCCACGATGGCAGCAAGTGAAATAATATTTAAAGTATTCCTTGGTGGGCGCTGGGGGCCAAAATATAGTTTTTTTATGCACTCACTCACTTATATTTAACTTTCTATCTTCCCGCAGCAAAGCGCTGGCAAATTGCTAGTCAATAATAAAAGAAAGGAATGTGAAGAATGAATTAACTTTATTATTAATTATCGCCGATAATTCAGATGCATGTGATTCAATTAAATCTATTTGCTTATGATGACTTAAATAAATTTCATATTTCTTTTCAAACTTTAGATGACTGTCTAAAGTGAAATCATATTTGGCTAATATAGATAACATTTCATAATATGTCCAGTATTTCTACAACTACCATCACTAAATCAAGAATGTTCTCTGTGTCCTTAAATGGCTTTATGTCTTTCATTCATTTCAATAATTCTCTATTCTTTTCAACTTGGTGATGTTCCTCACTGATCAAACTAGATATTACAGTTTGGAAATACGATATCGTCGTATTGCAGCTTAGTGTTGATTAGCAGCTTCGTGTATAGCAATCTTTTTTCTACTCTATTGACACCTTCTTAGTGTTCAACGAGGACGTCTTATGGGGGCGCCATTTTAGACCCAACAGGGGCGCCGGGAGAGGCAAGCCACCCATGCCCTATAGCTAAATCCACCACTGCTAATAAGCTTAATTTATATCCATCCATCAGGTGCTTTTCCTTTAGGCGTAGGCGGTCAAGTATCTCCATAGTTCTCTGTCCTGGTATTGACTTTCAGCTCCGCTAGTTATTGTCCCACATGCAAGCATCTTTGGTCTCTGCCTACTTCGAACCCCTTTGCCCTCTGTCTTTCTTGTTGTTACTGTGTGTTTGCCTCGCCTCATGATGTGTCTAAAAAATTTAGATTGCCTCTTTCTAAAGCTAGACATAATTTTTCTTTTATGACGTACTTCTTTCAGAACGTCTTCGTTACATCTCTTCTCCGTCCAAATTAATTAAAACATTCACCTAAAGAAGGACATTTCACAGGCTTCCAAACATTTCTGTAGCTCCTTTGTGACTGTCCAGGCCTTCCACCCATAAAATAAAACTGGTTTGACATAATACCGCAGCGCTCTTTTCCTCACTTGAAATGATATATAGATATATTTAAATATCATTCAAATTGTTTCTGAGTTTTGTAGAAGCATTTTAATTTTAACTTTGAAATGTTTTTTAACTTTAAAAAAAAGTTATCGAAAATAAACATTAGACCAGTGGTTCACAAACATTTTTTGCCCGTGGACCCTGTCAGGGGTATGAGAAACACTGTTTGTGAAAGTTATATTTTGCCTGGTCACAAGCTCATGTTGTGATGTTTGTGAACGAGATTCACGTGGGGGTCGTTGATCAGTCCATGCAAGGTCTGTCCAGGCCCACGGGTATAAAACTCGGGTGTGTCTCGATAACTGGGAGACAAGTCGCTGGGTGACAATTGAACACGAGGGATACCCGATCTTTTAGGGTTCCCGTGTTGGTCCGCTGGACTGTAGGGGGAGACAAGGTCGCCGGTTGACAAGCGAACACAGGGATACACCAGCCCGTGTTGGTCTGAGGGACCGTAGTGCTGAGATATGTTGTAGTGAGGATACCGGGATTTGGAGTGAATGATAAAAGTTGTACATAGATGACAAGTGGCCACCAGAATAATAAAGATTGCTTTTTGAGAAAAGGACTTGTGTCATTTACTGTACGCCAGTTGCTGGTGTGCGAGCCTAGGACCAGAAACCCTAGACAACGATACCTGACATAGGGGCCGTCATACACATCAGCATACTAGTGTAGATCATCGCAAGTGGTCTGATACATAACGTGTCCTTGTCTGCAAGCCGCCAAGGAGCCAGATATCAGCGTACTGGTGTGTTCCAGAACTGACTGTCGTGTGGCAGTGCAAAGATACATACCGTATCCTTTATCGCAAGCCATCAAGAGCCATACATCGAGATCCAGATCATTGTTGGACATAGCACGGGGTCGGATACATAACGTGTCCGTCACTGCATGCCGCCAAGGAACCAGCGTAATGGTGTGTTCCAGAACTGACTGGCGCGGGACAGTGCAAGGATACATACCTTATCCTTTATTGCAAGCCATAAAGAGCCAGATCACCACTGGACCATCACCGCAACCGGGGGGGGGGGCATACGCTCGTATCGGAGTAGACAACAGAGCAACGCAAAAGATAGCAGTGGGGTTCGGACAGAAGGAGCCGCGGAGCCAGTGCCAAGTGCTTCACAATGCCAGCCAGAGACCACAACACCCAGGGGATATACAAGACCAGAAATCAAAAAGAAATGTACCTGTTTCGAGGACCATCAAGGATAGTTAAGAATATCGATACATACTATTAAGTCAGGAACTTTGTGTGAATTGACAACTTATGGTTATTCTATGGATAAATAAGTGTATGTGTTTTCAAAAATTCTGTAAGTACGAAGTTTAATTAATTAGAATATTATTGTCTAAATGATAAAATTTGTATGCATCGTTAGATATTGCTGAGAAAATAAATATAGAAACAATTTAGAAAAATGGAAGAGATTAATACAATAATGGCGCAACTTAGAGAGATGGGGGGCAACTACTTAGAGGGAGAAATAGAGGGAGAAGAGCTAAATGCGTTCGTGTTAAGGAGTGGGGAAGACTGATAGAACAGTAACGCGTAGAAAAGGAAAGACAGGTAAGGGAGGACATTAGAAAGCATCAGGAAAGGGGGGACATTAGAAAGCATGAGTTAGAAATGTGGAGAATGAGGGGAGAGAGGGAAGAGATGGGCTATGAGTTGGGTCTGAGGTTGATAACGAAAGATGATGGGGTTTTGATCTTGGGCGAGGCCCAAGTGGAAAAGGAGGTACTAATTGAAAATCGACAGGTTGACCATGGGCAGAGGGAGAGGCAAATTGTAGACCAGTTGGTCATGATAGATGAGGCGACAGAGCAGGGAGGAGATACACAGGGGGAGAGGGTTACGGTGGTGATAGTGGATGAGTGTGGTGGGGGGAAGGCTGCAAGGTGTTCTGTTGAGATGGTGGAAATGAGCACTGACAGTGATAAAAATAAAAGAGATAGGAACCGCTGCACGGGTACTTTGACAGTGAGACTGTGCGGTCAAGGAGGGCGAGGAATAAGACCTAGACCGACAAATACTCACAAAACAGGTTTAGCCGTGTGGTTAGAAATAGCAGGTGCGTTCGTGTGTTAAGAGAAACAAAGGGGAACTCTAGATTTAAAGGATGTCAGGGTTATTTTGACACCAGTTGGAGTCTAAATAAAGCCATGTGTGAAATGCAATCTAGGCTTGCATTAGTACAGACAAGTCTGCACAGTGGTAACTTGGGTCGCCTGTTGCTCCAAGATTGGGGACAAAAGATGTATACCACCATCATGGCCAATGGCTATGAATTTTTAGGATACAATTTTTGGGAGGCTGGAGACCTCAAAACATTTTTTTATGTTAGATTTTTGCCATGAGATTAAGGACTTTGGTGAACTTAGGGAATCGTCTGATACACAACACTGAGCTTGCTAGGTCAAGGTGACATTGACAAAAGGGACTCGGAAAAAAGTAAAATCCAAAGGGAGTAGCGCCGCCTATGACGGCTATAATCTTCTCCATATAGACATATATGTACACATGTATTTCTTTGTTCTTATGTATATGAATTATATATAAATATGCTATGATTTCCTATTTATACATGTTATATAAATAATATGATTAATAGTATGACAATAATTTAGGATAGAATTTCGGCCACTACAGGCCTCATGCAATGCTATGTTATTCAGTTGACTTTTTATATATGCGCCTGTCGATCAGGTTATTTATGATTATAAGAAAATATTGATTGAGGAGATTTATGCCATGTTTTGATGAGGGTTATTTGTTCGTGGCCATTGGGTTGGATATGTATGAGGTTTCAACCCTGGAGGCCTCATATTTTTCCATCATATTCATGATTTTGATAAAATGTGGTTTGTGAGGACTTTTTGTTGCTATTTCCATGAGATTCCTGATTTTGATGAAATTTGGTTTTTGAGGACCTTTTATTTACTATTTATGACCTATATGATGAGAAGTTTGTTTATCATTATACGGGTAAATTGTCACGAAGTGTTACGATAAGATGTTGGAGAATTTGATAATGATTTGTGTTTGTGCATGATTATGATATTGTGATGATGTTTAAGATGAATTATATATTTGCTTAGGGATGGATATGAAATATCCCACATAACGCACGCGTCCCACGCACCATAGGGACATCAAAAGTACATGTGGAGTCCCTCTATGGGGACTATAAAGATTCATAGGGGAGCAAGGACTGCTCCATAACAGGTCCCTCTATGGGCACTATAAAGATTCATAGGAGGATGATTATACAAGAGCATAAAGTGCTCAAGTAGAAAGGTCCCATGTAGCAGACAAGCACTATACGTTTTTTTAGTTGCTTGGTGTTTCTTAATTTGTAAAAATATTTGTTTTTTGGTCTCTCCCTGAAATCGTGTGTGTATATATATATATATATATGTAGGTATATTAATGTAATGTATTATATTAGTGTATTAATAAGGATAGTTCTCATGAAGAGTTTGCCATGAGATTATTATGAATATATAATTCGAATTATGATTATGAACATTGCACTATGCCTATGAATTGACTTTGAGAAGTTGTCAATGAAGTATATGATAATGTATTATTATGTGCAGTGATTCCATACCCTGACAGTTGTTTTTTTTTTGATGTTGTAAATATAAAATTCTAATTGGGAGTAGAATCTAAGGGAAGAGGGGGGACATGTCAAGGGTATGAGAATCAATGTTTGTGAAAATTATATTTTGCCTGGTCACAAGCTCATGTTGTGATGTTTGTGAACAAGATTCACCGGGGGGGGGGGGCGTTGATCAGTTCTTGCAAGGTCTGTCCAGGCCCCCGGGTATAAAACTCGGGTGTGTCTCGATGAGTGGGAGACAAGTCGGTGGGTGACAATTGAACACGAGGGATATCCGATCTTTTACGGTTGCCTTGTTGGTCCCCTGGACTGTAGGAACGAGCGACAAGCAAACACAGGGATACACAAGCCCGTGTTGGTCTGAGGGACCGTAGGACTGAGATATGTTGTAGTGAGGATACCAAGAGTTGGAGTGAATGATAAAAGTTGTACATTGATGACAAGTGGCCATCAGAATAATAAAGATTGCTTTTTGAGGAAAGGACTTGTGTCATTTACTGTACGCCAGTTGCAGGTGTGCGAGCCTTGGACCAGAAACCCTAGAAAACGATACCTGACAGACCCCTTTTATAGTCAATTTTTTCCCACGGACCCCCAAGAGAAAATGCTATATAAATTTTTAGCATACAAATTTACTAATTGAAAAATAGACATTTTGTTGGAGAATTATTTATTTAAACTTAACTTAAAATTGTTGTTTTTAATAACTGGGATGATCTTGACGAGATTTATGAACAGCTAAATGTTTGTGAGTAGCAATGCAAATCCGCATGAGGTTTAATATCTAGCAGGCTTCTTTTGTTTGTGACGAGGTTCATAACTGCACTAAATCCACTTTTTACCAAATAGGCAGACGAGAAAGTAGTCAACATTTGATTAATAACCCATAAAGCAGGAAATACAATTGGAATCTCTTTTTGTAACCAAGTAAATCAGTGCATGTAGTGACTTCGAGCATGAACTATTCCTTTTTGTAACCAGAATTTTTGGCATCCTTGTTCAAACATTGGTTTAAGTTCCTCATTTGTGAATACTTCTATAAGTTCCTCCTGTATTAGTATTATTTCATCGTTGCGTGGGATCTGAGTTTGTCTCCGAGCAAAAGGGTTCAACACCAAGTCGGAAATATCCAAATGAAGATGTCTTCAAATCTTTGGTTCAGGTGTACATGAAGAGCCGCTAAGTGTTGACAGTAGGCAAGCAAATCTTCATTTCTCCTTGCAATTTCGAGAGATTTTGAATCTGAGATCATTCTCTTTATCCCAAGTTTAGTTTATAGAAAAAAAAAGTTTTGCAATAAACACAGATATTAAACCTTTTAGTTTTGATTAAATTTAATTGGTCACCTTGTAGTTTCTAATTAGTTTCTTTAAATTTTGCAAACAAATATGTCATATGGGCTATGTCATTTTTTAGTTAATTAAATTTTGTCTCAAATCATTGTCTTTGTCTTCCGGGAATTCCAGCACTTAATAAGAGAGCATAAAATCGATTTAAACTTATACTTTTAGCTAACAAACGTACTTCTGTGTGAAGTAGTAAACGATTATAGTCTTCATCATTTCCCAAACAAAGTTTAGCCATTATTGAAGGCATTCCTTTTGATTTTATTAACTGCGCCATTGGCATAATCTAGTGATCCATTCAAAACTTCACTTAGATTTTTGCAACTAAATTATGTCGATGAATGACACAACGCACTGAGCATACATTTGGTACAGCTTGTTTTAAGTGTGTCAGAAAGCCTCAGTATTTTCCTACAATTCCCGGAGCACCATTGGTAGCAACATAAATGATACTAGTCAAGGGTACAGTAAATTCAGTAAAGAATGCCTCACCTTTTATATCTGTTTCAAAACATTTAGCAAAATTTATTTTCTTTTACAAAGTTTTACACATGCTAAAAGTAAAGCCTAATTTCCTGGTAAAGTGGACTTGTCAAGGTGTAAAGAAAATTCAGACGTTTTTTAAGAACTCAACGTAAAGAATTTTCAACACACGAGACATTTTGCTAATCCTTCTTTGGACTGAATTATTGGTCAATTGAATTGTTTTTGTGATGTTGAAATCTCGTTCGTGCAACACAGTGCTTATCATCTAAATTAAAACTGGTAAAATTAGTTCTTCCCTAATCGTGTTGGGCTTTCCAGACTTTGCAATCAATAAACAAATATTGTAGTACTCACGCAGTCCAGTCCTACGCCATTTAGTCTTCTTGCTTAGATTTTGTCCTTATGAGTTCTTGAAAAGATAGTGTTTTCAAAAATGTGTCTTGTACTGCTTCAAAAAACATTAAATCGTTATCGTTTTGATCACTAAGGGTTTTTATTAAATGTTCCTCAGGCTTGGAAGGTTTCATAGTTTCAAAGTTCCACAAAGTTTATTACACAGCAGACGCATTGTGAACACTGTATTTCCTGGCTTAGTAAGCAAGTTATGCATTTAGCAGCATAAACTATTTTTGGTGTGTCACTGTGCCATCTAAAACTTCGAAAATTAAAAAAAACGGGGTTGCGGGTGAGATTTCTATGTTTTAATATACTTTTTTAATGTTTACAATATTTTTAAAAATGTAACAGAATATATATTAGAAAATATTTTTTAATATTATTTTCCTAACTCTAAAAAAGGTGTTTGGTCGAATTTTGAATTTTAAAACAGAATTTTTGCTGCCCTGATTTATGTATTAGAATTGTCCAATCATATTAAATGTGGTATCAATGTAAAGCTGCATTCCTCCTGACTTGGATAAATTATAAATATAACTTACCGACACATCACAATTTACCCAACCCTGCAATCATCGTCATGCTTAAAGATTGTATTTTGATGACATACATATTGTGTCTCTGCCTTTCTCACGCATCAAACTTGACAAGCCTTTCAATTAACCAAGCATTTTGATTGGTTACAGCTGTGGGAATATAGAAGTTCTTTTTCTATTCTTAGATCAAACAACTACAATAGTATGCATTGTTCTTTATTTTTATTTCCGTAATAATAAAAACCCATTTTTTAATAATTTTATATTAATTTAAAACATTCCGCGGACCACATGACGATGTTCAGGTACTTTCAAATCAATTTGAATTGTACACGGACTACTTGAACGGTCCGTAGGGACCACTTTGGGAATCACTGCATTAGACAAATGAAGAAAAAAAACAGACAAATCCACCTTTGTCTGTTTTATTTACATTTAAATTAAGCATTAGCCTTTTGTCGCAAGTTGTGTGTTCATGTGAACATATAAATTATGCATTAGCAATGGACATCATACAATACATACATTATCAACATATATTAAATGTTACTCTTGTCACCTTAAAATATCATCACATATCACCACATAACTCAATCCAAACGAAGGTCATTCTTGCCTACTATAACAAAATTGGCCAACGTACGTTTCCGTTGCAACACAGTGGGAAATAAATATTGTATAACAAATAATATTAAGATATAAAAAAAGACATATAAAAAAGAGTTGAAATATGCCAGTGCCGTGGTGGTAGGGGTGGTGTGAAATGGGCGCTCGCCCTAAGCTTCTATATGTAGTTTACAATTAAATCATTTTATTTTTTATTTTCTCTCAATAAGTATGGTAATTGAAGCATTCCTTGATTACAATTTTTAGTATAAGACCTACAAAATGTTAATCAATCTCTCCCTCCGAACATTTTAACATAAGTAACAAGGATATGATGCAAGGAATCGCAGACCCCTACGATGATCGGCAGATGCCTCTCTTGGACGTGAAGGGTTAAAAAAACAGATAGCTGAGCGTTTAAAATCAGGATGTGCTAGTCTTTACAATCACTTTCATACATAATACATGTCAATGATACAAAATTTGATTAATTGCTTCATTGTCATTCAGGTGTTCTCAAGTGTGTGTCTAGTGTCCTTCTCTTGTTACTTCTATCGGGCTTTTTTAAAGTCTTACCTAAAAGAAACCAATGGGAATTGAGAAAATATTTTTTTCTTGAAAAGTTTGGTGGTTAGAGTATACAACATGGGGTTCAAGGCCGAGTTGACAGGCAACACGAAGACAGTTACCCATGCGTACAAGTCTTCAGAGATGTCTAAACCTGAGTCAAAAGACAAATATAGTACAATCTGAGACAGATTCTTTGAATTGTATCAATAAATGTAACTCGAAAGAGTTTTATATTAATGTAAATTAAAACAGGAAAGATAGAGATGGCTAACATAAATTTAGTTGTCATTAACACTTTTAGATTTGATAAGAATCAATACTGAATTATTTCATTCACAGAAATAGTTAATAGTAAAAATTCCTAATATGATTACCTCCAAGTGCCATGATCTTGATGATGCTTATCGGAATCAGGCATACAAAATCAGTGATGACGATAAAAAAGAACCTCTTGACCAAACACCTCTCAATGGAATCGCGGGTGGTCCTCAGGGGTAGAGCACTCATACTCATGTGAATGGAATAAAACATGGCCATGTAGGCGTAGGCGATGAACCCAAAGGAACAAAAGTTGATCCCCAGGAACAGAAAGGATGAGTACTCCCAGCCCTTGGTCCGCGGGTCATGCAGGTGGAGGGGGATGCACACGGCGTTATCCCGGTAAAAGGACGAGCTAAAGTACTCGATGCCCATGATGGGCAGTGTGGCCAGTACGGTGCACACAAACCATGTGAAGGCCATCACCCCGTGGGCCAGCTTAATACCAAGTTTTCGGTAGGATAGCGGGTACATGATGGAGATGTAGCGGTCAAGCGTGATGACGGACAACGTCAGGACGGACATCTCGGTGCTGAGCGTGGACAACATGCCTGACACGTCACACTTCGAGCTGTTGCGCCACATCTTGTCGTGGTAGATATACTCTCCCCTGAATTTGACGTCATGCACGGCGATGATGAGGAGGTACATGCCCATCAGGAGGTCCGCCAGGCTCAGGTTCTTGATAAAGAAGGAATGGATACGGTTGTCTTCCCTCATTAATAACCGGCCGAAGATGAGGAGGAGGTTACCACCACATGAGAAAAGGGCGACCACCCAGACGCTGATTCTCAGAATTATACTTTCGAGGAGGTTGTCCTTGCTGCTGATACCGTCCCCTGTCGGTTCACACTTTTCGGCATGGCTGACATTCAGACACAAGTAGAACATATCAAAATGTCTGCAATAACAAAAATCAACCAATGAGCTCACTCGTCGCCTATGTTTAAAGATATTACCGAGGCATTTTTTCTAATTTTGTTGTTGTTGTTTATTTTAGTTTGGACACTAACACTATTTTAGACTAACCTAAGAAGTGTGAATGTTGTCCTAATTAGTACTCTTTTTTACTTGCATGCATTTTTAGTCAAATTATGATTTGGAAATGTTGCTGTCTGAATCCCAAGTTTGTTAGTGTTACAATCACTTCATACTCTCTGTGTAGTTAAAAAAACTATAACATTAAACAGATATCAACCAATTGCGATAATATCACTTCGCTGTGAATCCTCACTTACATGTAGGACAGACGGTTTAGATGGTAGAACGTCTCATTGTCTACAAATTTGAGTTTGTTGGATCTCAGATCTCTAGAGAAACAAGAATCAATTAATCATTATTGATTCTATATAGCAGTCTACTGTCCACCAATACTTACTTAAGGTTCGACTGCTCTACTAGAAGCTATAATATATTATTATTATTTAACATCTCCACTTGTCTTATTTGATATCTCTTCTTATTTTGTGAATGTCTTAATAAATTATTTTTCCAATTTTGATTTTATCAACAAATTTTAAGTATGCCTTTTTGCCACTGTTTACCAAAGAATTGATTTTTTTTTTTTAAATACCGGTAACTCTTGCCCAGTACGAGTTGAAACACAAATATAGGCAGGACAAAGTAAATAATCATAATCACTGATTTGGTTTGTATTTGGTTACCATTTTGTTTAAGCATGTTTTAAAAAGTTAGGAAAAACTTTACTTAATTAAAATACTGAACGATGGGCGGTGCGATACAGGAGTACAAACGCGGCCTAATTTTCCATTGTACAGTAATTAATTTATTTTTAAAGTAACATTGTTGACGTCAACATTTCTTGACCCCCCCCCCTCCAACTCGTCAACGATTGTCAAAAATTTTCAGACACATCCCCTTCCCTGTTTTTTGACGTAATTTATTGACAGCCCCTCACTACATATCTCATAAAACAACGTTATAAATAATTATATATTTTTTATTGATTGAAGTAAAATATACTCTAAAAAGATGGCTAAGGGGCAATATATATATTAAGTACACACGGAGGGGGATTTTCAATTAACGGCATTTTGCGTATGGATGCGTAATAGGGGGAGAGGGGGTCTCCAATGAATGTGTACGTAACCACAAAAAAATTTAATTTTCGTAATACTAGTAACATAAACCGCTCAGACTGCAAACGGTACTCGAGGCCGACTGAGAATGCAATAATTTTTTATAATTAAATGCAAACGAAATTTTGAATTTCAATTACTTCAAAGTAATGCATATTTTCTTCAGACAAAACGTTCACACATTGCTAAAATATATCCGTATGATTTATATTTCCATTTCTTGAAATAACTAGAAGTTTCTCTTTCGCTTACCGCTGCATCAGCCGTTACATAACCATAACGGGACAAAGATTTCACTGCTAACATTACTCTATTTCTTCAGGTTTTTATCCATTCATGAATGTCGTCACGTAATTTTGGCCAATTTTAACCCTCTTCTCTCCTCGTCACAAACCTTACACCCCCACTCCAATAAGACATCACAAAGATTTGATTTCCCCCCCCCCCTAAAATTTTATTGAAAATTATCATGTTTCAAGTTACTTTTTCGTCATTGAAATATGTACTTATTGTAAGTCTTCACTCTCATATCTTAACACGTTTGAAGCCCTTGAAAGCGACTTTAAAAATATTGCAAGCTAATCAAATATTTCAGTGTTACTTTTATATAATCAAGTAGCACATTTTAATGTGACGTCATATTTCTTTAACACCCCTCCTCATCCTCGTTACAAATGCGTGTACCCCCCCCCCCCCATTTTTTTTAAGGCGCATGGCGTCGTTTATGGACTGCTCCAAGAGTAAAACCAATATCTATTGATTCTAGCTGAAATTTAATTTTTTAAACTGAGCGTAGGGGGGGTGAAGATTTTGTACCTACGCATGGGGGGTCTCTATACATATATGGAGAGATCAGGGGGAGGGGTTTACGAAAATACGAATTTGGTGCGAATGTCATATACGGAAGTCCCCTAAAATAATGCTGAAATATCCTTTAAATTAACTTTTTTAATAATATATTGACATTCAGCCTACTTACATGGACTGGATATTGTAGGTTCCTTTAAAAGTTTTTTTTTCAATGTAACTTATCTGGTTCACGTCAAAATTTCTGTTTCAATATATATTGTGTGTTATATCGTGTAAAACATTACGTTAATAACTTCGTTAAACCGAATGGAATACATTCTAAAACCATTTGCTAAATCTAAACTGGCTAATATAAAAGACTTAAAGTGAGTGTTGAAGAATCGTGTTCGGAGGAGGAGATTCCAATAACTACAACCAGTGCCCCGCTACCAACTACATCACTTATATTTCCACGGGCTATACAACATCTTGGCATTTCCCCTGACCCATTGGCTTAGCTAACAGCCCAGTGAACACGCCTGGCGTCACCATGAAAAGCAATGTGACATGGGTCATTTCGGGGCAGAACTGCCCAGTGCTCGGTCTGTCACCTCTGATCAAGATCAAGACGTTAGTCAAATCGTTTGGGCAATCGCATTGTCAAGCTGTCAAATACAGTGTCATCAAGAAAGTGACCACCAAAAAAGAGCGAGTGAAGTGTGGCGCCATGTTGCAACCAGAGAACCGTTCCATTCATGTTTGGGACAAATTCCTGGTGTCCGACTATGGATAGAAAATTTAATGAGACTCCTTGGATACCAGAAGTCTACCAGGGCATACGCAATCAGATGGCTAGGACTTCTTAAGGTGAGGCGAAATTGATTGTTTTTGCGTGTGTGTGTACAGTGTACAAATATTTTTCTTTCATCTAATTCTGTCGTAATGTGTAACATTCTGGTGTTTAACATGTTGTGGTTGATTTTTAGCGCATTTTCGAGATGTCGAAATCGCTATTGCACCCGTTTTGTCCGTCTGTCATCACCCTGATCACAGGATCCATAAGTCCTAGACCCATGATGTATATATGTTTTTTGTATGTCCTGACCTGCCATTGGTGCATCAACACTCAGTTACTCGATCCGTTAAAAAACCCCGTTAAAACTACCAAAAAACTTTGCGAATCGAGAGTTAACACTGGCACAGGGAACGGCCGCCATTGCCGGAAGTCGAATAGAGCATTTTTCAAGCATTCAAGAGTGGTGCGAAGGCGTGCAAAAGAATTAGTTGTTTTTTTTAGTTGACGTCATTAGAATATGTGTAAAGGTTTAGAGACTTTTACGTCATCATTTGTGGTGACTTGTAGTTAGATTAAAGAGAAAATTAAAAAATTTAAAATGTAAAGAAATGACTTTTAAATTTAAAAATGTCAGGTATATTCATTACACAAGAAAATTCATAAAAATATGTCTAAAATTTAAACACAATTACTGATAACTACATAATGCTGATATCTAACATAAGTACTGATACATAATACGAAAATGCGCTAACACGTCCTGAGTTCCAAAAGGGACCAGGCTTAACATGATTTTTTGTTTTGTTTTGCTTGTTGGTTTATATTTATTATGATAATGAATTAAGGTTTTGTGTCAGTCAATTTATGAATGTATTTGAGCAGGTTGATATTACAATCTGCCGGTGAAGTACGGTTGTACTAATAGAACCATTTTTGGGGTCACTCTTGTATGTAAATGATTAATATGTAATAAGCAAGTTATTCAGTAGTAACATGCTTACAATAGGCTGATAAATGTTCTGTCGATGTAAACAATTTTTGGGGTTAAGATTTGTACGTATCTTATATGTATAATGAGCCAATTAATGCATCTGTAAAATAACTGCAATTCTGCTATATATGAATTAATGTGGTACAACTTGACTAGGTTGTGGGCTGAGTAGCATTGCTCTTGTTTTTTTGGGACTTTTTTATGAACCATGTTATAATGTACAAATGTATAATTGTCTAATTACAAAAATGAGTAAGATTTCTTTACCGTATGCATTTTTTTCCTTGTGATTTACTTTTTACATTGAAAGGGCCAATGCTACTATGGTCATACGCCTAAACAAAACTGTCCTCTGTAGCACCATACCCGAACAACCATTTGGCCTCAGGAAGCTACCCTAAAAACTAAACTACATGGTGGACTGAACCAATTGACAGCCACAGCGCAGTTCATCACAGATATAGGGCTTGTGGTATAAACCCTGTTTCAAAAGATTCCGAGAACGCAGAAGAAAAAGAAGTCTCCCGGAGTCTCCCATTCTCCTAGCCTTGCCTCTGTATAGTGTGTGTCCTGTTCTCACGAGTGCGTCCTTTAAAATTATTTTTAGTCAGTTTTCGTCCGGAGTACTTACCCAACAGCTTTCCAAAGTTTATACCTACATGGAAAGTTGGAGAATCACTGATGAGTGAGAGAGTCAGTGAGTGAGGTGCTTTTATTAGTATAGATCAGTGGTTCCCAGAGTGGTCCATACGAACCCTGAGGGGTCTGCGTTACCTTTCAGGGGGTCCGTGAAAAATTATTATTGATTTGAGGGTCCATGAGCAAGGTTTAGTATAAAATAATAAAACTTCGATTAATTTTTATTATTATGGACATTAAAATAAATAACAATAAATAGATTAGTATTTTTTCACTAATTAAATACGGTCTTAGTTGCTATCAAGTCATGGAGTACAATGCTGTTTTATCTAGAAAAGGTAGTAAAACTGAGGTAATTTCCACAGCTAGAATCTATAATCAATCAACATACTTGGTTTATTGGAAAGTCTAGCTTGATGCGTAAGAAATGCGTAATTTTATGTAACTTAGAGATACACGTTTTTAACTTGAATCTACGAGAGTTGCAAAGTTGGATATTTTTCAGTGTGTCTGGAAGTATTGTAAATTAATATTACATTGTATCTTATCATCATATATTATTTTCAATAGCGCTTTATTGTAGCATTCCATTTAAAACGTTAATAATTATTAACTGCGGTTTGTTACAACGGATGAGAGAATGAGTGAGATCTGGGCCGGATTTAGGCTGTTTGGGGTATGGGGCCTTAGGATTTTTGAGATATTTGGGCCTTAGGCTATTTGAGATATGGAGGCCCTTTTGATGTCCACATATTCTATGTCAGAAATATGAAAACACTCCCGGGGCTCCCAAGAAGGCAGAGGCCCTCATTTAGAGATTGATAAGCAAATAGGTAAATCAAGCACTGAGTAAGCCGAAGAAACAATGCAGACCAAACAGTGTTGATGAATACTTGAAGTATGGTTAAGTGTTTGGAAACAGATACGACATGTGAAACGTTTTGTCTGAATTAAAAAGAATTTTTGAAGTTAAAGCAATACCCTTGAATTTCTGGCAATCTGTAACACATGAATATTCAGTACATTGTGTCATTTATCGACATAATTTATTCGCATAAAAAAAATTAGCGAATAAATTGACATGGATCACGAGATTATAAACAAAAGTTATAACTTCAATAATCACTTCTCCATCCAAATGTTGCTTTTTGTGATTGGTTTTTTTAAACTCTGCATTTAGGTAGTTTTTTCACCCGTGGGTCAGTGGGGTAAGTTATAACTATAAAAGGGGTTTGTTGGTCAAAAAAGTTTGGGAACCACTGGTTTAAATATATTGATTAATTATATTTAAGTGTCGTGAGATATTACTTATATGTGTGTGTATTTTTATGTATTTTAGTCATATTAAGACTGTGGAGACCTTAGGCAGTTGTTAGAATTTAAAGAGACTACAGGTCCTTTGTGGTGTCAGCGTGGGCCAAAGTGGGCCGAACGGAGATGGTCATTAAACTAAAGGCGTGAAATGTAACGTTCTGGCACAAGATATTTCCTCTCTTGAATTTGGAAGTAGCCGACAATCGGAAGGCCGTATGTGGGGCGGGGGGCGGGGCCCAATTATTTGTCCTCATATGGGCTATGGTAGAAGCATGAATTGACTTTTCTTTTATTGGTTCTCGTGGCTGGTGTGTGAGACGTATTGTCATTTATGTAGTTAGCATGATATGAATGTTTATTTAATTAATATATGTAGTGTTATCTCCATGTAAAGCGCTGTGAGTCCGGCTCCTATCTTCTTATATGTTACAGACGCTCCTTCTGTACATAAGATTATTGCGTCCTACGTATTTCTATGGTTTGTGTTTAGTCCTGTATTCTTTAAATGAGTTTTAAATGATGATAAAATTTTGGCTTTCCTTGTTTCTTCAGGCAACCGACACCACGCCCGAATACCGGACGGAAAGAAAGAAAACGCGTATGTGTTTGTTCTTGCATATGAAATAAGAAAGGTGCTTTTATATTTATGTCTATCTGATGGTTGTATTAAGTTATCTTTGTGTTGTATTTCTGAATTAAAATTAATTGCCTTATGTATAATTACTAATTTACTCTTTGTTCCTCCATCCTCCTAGCTGGAATACAGCGCTATATACATTATAATTTTATTTTTATTATTATTATTATTAAGTTGTTGAGGACAATCCCGAGATAAAAACATACGAAAAAAAATTAAATTATCACTTTTTAGGCACCGGCGGCCCAAATGTGTAGTTTTTTATCTTCTGATATGAGCTATTTAACAACTGAAAATCACTAATTCTCCGATTTCAGGTGTAGGTAGAAGCATGGAACTTTGGGAAGTTGAGGAGTAAACATTCGCAATGGTAACGTGTATAAAATATTTTTTTAAGTACCACTTACTGGGGGCCGAGGGCCCAAATTTATTTTTCTAAAAAAAACAACAAAAAACTGATCATCCTTAATTCTCGAAAGTGTAGGTAAAGGCATGAAACATTGGGAATTTGTTGAGCGAATTCTTCCAACAAAAATAGGCGAAAAAGATTTTTAAAATCACTCTCATTGAACCGGGGTTCAAATTCGTTTGCTTTATTTATATCGGCTAATAAATATATTGAAAACCACTCATTCTCCTCATTCGCGTAGAAGTAGAAGCATAAAGCTTTGGAAAGTTGTTGTCTACACATCCGCAATGGTAACAGGTAAATAAATTATTTTAATAATCGATTACAGGGGTCCATGGGCCCAAATTTATTTATTTTTATCATGTTAAAAATTTACTTATCACTAATTATCATATTTCCCTAGTAGGAAGTTGATGAGTACTCTTCCACGATGATAACAGGCGAAAAATATTTAAATTATAACTTACTGGGGGCCGGGGCACACATTTTTAATCTTATATTGAAAACTGATTCATCACTGATTGTCCAATCTTCAATGGAGTTAAAATAATGTTTTATGTTAAATTTATATCCTTGACTAATACTATCTTTAATGTTGCTACTCCCAGAGCTTCAGTAATTGTAAGAAGATACCGATGCTTTGTGGCATACTTAAAACAAACTATATGATTTCCAGTACATTGTGTTATTCATCTACATCATTTTTTCGCAAAAAACATATTGACAGTCTGCATGGATAACTAGATTAAGTCATTAGAGCAGGTAAAAAAATAAAAAGGGAATTACTTTAATGAGATTTTATATTACTCAACATTGTAAATGAAGAAAGCTCTAATCGTTTATTTATTCACACAGAAGTACGTAGGTTATAAAAAAAAAAATGCATGTTTAGATTGATTTCATGCTCTCTTTAATCCAGTGTTGAATAAAAACTAAAATTGTGTTAACTGCGATTGTTGCCAACCCTTCTCTGTAAAAAAACAAAACATAGGCAGTGGAGAATAGTTTCAGTTTTCAAATCTTTCCTAATTTTAAAATAGAGATAAAGATTTGTTGACATTCATCGCTTAAATATCCCTGACTGGGTTTTGAGGGGCCATCCGTAAATGACGTCCCGCACACACGGAGGAGTTGGTGTCCACACATCTGTGACGATGTGTGACGAGGGGGGTGGGGTTTTGAGAAATGTGCCGTCACATCAATCCTCGCAACTGTAAATAAAAATTCAACTTAAATAATAGATTTCTAACAATTTATTTTATGCGATTTTAAATTGCATCAAGTGTGTTACGATACTAGACTGCAGCGTGGGCCGGGTGGGGGTTCGTGGGCTCGTTTTGACTATGAAATGGGTCCATGGGTCAAACACCTTTTGGAACCACTAATATAGACAATAATATTATAAAGTAGGTACAAAATATAAAGTGCTTTAACAAGAATATTACATTCCTTAATCGGCTATCCGCTGGACGAGTGACGCTTTTATCCCGCAGTCTCAGGTCACGGGGTCAGTCGCGTATTCCGCCTCATTGGTCAGTGATGGTTGGCCCAGACATCATCGGTTAGGTCACGCACCCTCAATTACCTCAGCTGAGTGCATTGTAAACCAACAGGGATCATCGACTTTTCCAATTCTGCCTAAAGCACATCTGGTGCTCAACTTCCTCTACACTAAACTTCTACTTAGCTATATTATACCTATATTAATAGCTTTACTAATCCATAACGTAACCCTGCGTTACTGGCCTTACTTATCCGTAATGTTAACTACGTTACTAGCTGATCAAATATCAACTAGACTCAATTTCCTCTCAGTCTAACACCAAGAACTGAGATCTGGAAGAGAGAGTGCCTTATGGTTTTCCCAGTATACAAGCACTGCTCACCCACACCTGTCCTAAATTTCTAACAATTTCTATTATATGAACCTTTAATGCCATGGGTGGTGCATGTGCCAATTTTCTCTTGGTTGGTCAAACCCTTAGTCCAATCTTCTTGGTGCGTGATGGCATGTTTCCAGTAGGTACCAAATCAAGGCCTCATTGGCAAAATGTCGTCCTAATAACTTTTGAGTGATCCCTGCGATATTTTTTTCAAACTTTTCCATCAAAGATCAGCGACTTCTATAACTTTTGTTTGACAAAATATCCCAACGGTTCTAATATTAATGATATTCTCAAAATATATATTGAGGGACTTGACATACGATACCTTCTTGCCTTCGTTTCTACTCACATGGTCATCAGACTGGACAGGTCATTGAAGACTCCCTCCCCTAGAAATTTGAGTTTGTTCCTTGACAGATTTCTGCAAGGGAAAAAAATATGTCAACTCTGTTGATTTGGGAGTGCTCCGAAGGATTTTGGGGCAGGGGAGGGTGAATTTACTTACGCGTAGAAAATTAACTTTAGTGCCAATGTACAGAAACTAAATGTAATGTGTGCTGCAAGTGATGCCAGACATTCAACATAAAACAAATTGACAACAAATCTGACAAACCTAATATTCCAGTATGAACCCATGTACTGAAACTTAAGACACACTTGGCTGCAAGTGATGTCACGTATAAACACAACTGGACAACACATCAGACAAACCAAACATTACAGTAACAACTAACGTACAGATACTCTAATCATAAGACTCACAAAACTGCCAGATTCCTCATGTCTTTATAGATGCCAATGGGCAGATCTTCGATGCAATTAATAAACATGTTTCTGAAAAGCAAAAGGGGAATACTGTATGATGGTAACATGCGAATGTGTTGTATGATTGGAACATGGGAATACATGTATGATTGGAACATAGAAATACATGTATGATTGGAACATGGGAATATGTTGTATGATTGAAACATGGGAATACATGTATGATTGTAACATGTGAATACATGTATGATTGTAACATGGGATTACATATACGATTGTATCATGGGAAAACATGTATTATTGGAACATTGGAATACATGTATGATTTTAACATGGGAATACATGTATAATTGGAACATGGGAGTATGTTTTATGATTGTAACATGGGAATACATGTATAATTGGAACATGGGAGTATGTTTTATGATTGTAACATGGGAATACATGTATGATTGGAACATGGGAATACATGTATGATTGAAACATGGCAATATGTTATGACTGGAAATTGAAAATACATATTAGATTTTATGCCAACTAATAGATCATAGCATGATGTCTTCATACTTGCTTCAGATATTGGCGGGATATAACAACAACTATATTTACTTATAATTCGATGTCTTGTTATTCTTATATATTTTTGACATTTATAGTAACAAGTTTCTTTCTTTTTTTTTTTTTTTTTTTTTTAACAATTTCTTCCAGGAACCAGGACTTAAAGTAGAACTAGAAGAAGAAAAATGATTAATTCTAGAACCAGGATGAACATGTGATTGCACATCCAACATTTAAATCTCTTCAGTCTGTGGTTGAACAACAATGTTAAATGTAACCCTTGTCAGTTTATGGAACTCATATTTGAAGATAACTAGTCAGTCTTAAACCATCACATATATTTGTAAATAGCCAGTCTGAAACAAAACAATTTCTTTAACAAATTGGACTGATACTGTAACATTTCTTATAAGGAACTACCATATTAAGTAAAACTGTCACATTTTAGAACTTCTCTGTCTTGTGCCATCAAATTTCTATAAAATAATATTGACATATCCAATGATGCTATGATAAAGTCTGCCTACAAATGACGTAAGTTTCCGAGTCCAGAAAACGCTTTGGGTTTGAGATTAGAGATACAGTTGTTCTTTAGTTGCCTAAGGATCAGAAGGAACAAATAAAGATTGAAATAAATTTTCCTTTGGTGAATTCACTCCGTGATATTAAGATTTGCTTGTAAACTAGAATTCAGCTTCAAGGGAACACATCTTCTAGAGTTATACATTATTCACGTTTTTTTATTTACTTAATTTCAAAGTAATTGTTTATTAATAAAATATTAATAAAATATTATCTAATTCTAAACCAAAATTAAAATCAAAGCAATAGATGAAGGTAAAATGAAGAATTTTGTTAACTCCTTTAGGTAAGATTGTTCCATTCCCAAACTCACATTAATTCATTATATATCATATTTGATTGATAGAAATAAAGTATAGTTATCTGTTGATTGATCAAAAAAAAGTCATGATTGATACAAATAAAGTAATGAGTCATCTGATGATTGCTTAAAATAAAGTCATGAGTCATTTGTGGATTGGTAATAATAAAGTCATGAGTCAGCCGCCACCACTTACAGAAGTTTTAGACTGCCGACTTTATCAAACACACCCTCTTCTATGGTTGTTATGTTATTATCATTCAGATTCCTGTAATGGGAACAAAAAGAACTGGAAACGTATATGGTTGAACAGGACAATTTTTTAGAGTTTAAAAACATTTTTTTTTTTTTATTTCAATATCGCTGGTATTTTGTTCAAGAATAACAGTAATGATTAGCACAATTCAAGTTGGGAACACAATAATGAATGGTGACAAAAATATTGCACCCCAAATAAATGGTTTTGAACGTCCGCATACATTTCTTCAATATGAACCATTTTGGAAATGAGATTTCATTTTTCTTCGCTAATGATTGGCTGTAAGAGTATAAGCGATCAATCGCTACCGAGGACCGCACAGACAACTGCATTTTATTATATATCATGTGTGTTTTTGTTTGGCGGTCAAATAAATCTGAAATTTACAAAGAAAAGTACGATCTAAACCTTGGACAAAACTTCAAAAATGGGTTTAAAACTAAAGGTATTAGTATATTCAATATACGTCTCTTTATTAAATTAGTTCAACACAAAGAACGTCGGGGGTTGGGGGGGAGGGGGGACAAGGTTATTTGATTATGTCAGGTACATGGCTGTTCATGACATTTATCATTAAAGTAGGTCAGGGGCTGCTCATACAAAAATCCTACATTGATTTCGAAAAGTGTTATAAGTTCAAAGATTCAGACGTTTAGTCCAGGGTACATACTTTTTAAAATTTTCTTCTGTGAACAACACCCATCCCTACACATGTCAGTATGACCCAAAGATTTGCTGAAAATAAATAAAATGGACCTTACCATAACAAGGAAGAATTCAGATTTACCACCTTGCCTCTATTTCTGCACTTCTGGGTTTCCCTGGTAAACCAATGGTCAGGGAACATCCCACAGACACATGAGAGCCGTTCGTCCCTTAAATACCTAGTTTAACTCACTCCAAACAAAATGACAGTCGTACCCCCCGTGTAGAGCATATCACCACAAAATTACGACTCGACATGACAGCTGCACCTGACCCCTATATTTCCTTAACGTATCTGTTGTCTAGCCCCATTATGACAGCTGCACCTGACCCCTATATTTCCTAAACGTATCTGTTGTCTAGCCCCATTATGACAGATGCTACTGACCCCTATATTTCATTAACGTATCTGTTGTCTAGCCCCATTATGACAGATGCTACTGACCCCTATATTTCATTAACGTATCTGTTGTCGAGCCCCATTGCTTCTTTTTAGATATCAAACTTTGAGTATTCTAGAATTGATCAGCTTGGAACCCCTTGATTTATTTCAGGTATGTTTTAACTTACAATTTCTTAAGAACCTTTGCCCGGTCCAAGTCGCCTTTCTTGAGCTTGGTGATCCTATTGCCCATCAGTTTCCTGTAGGAAGACAAGTTAACGGATTTATCTTCTTGTCACTACAATGCCGAAGTCGTTTTCAAAGCAACCATTATGTGCGGCATGTACAGCAAGACTAGGTACTGGGTGGAAATTATCTTCAACTAAGTCATTCATGCATTACTTTTGTGAATTCATTATTTACCTGATATCTTTTTAAAATTCATTATATTAACTTCACCGTCTTGTTGTGCTTGGTGCCGCTCTGGCGCGGAAAAACAAAAATAAAAGATTGATCCGTTTCCCATGATGCTATGAAGCTGAAATTTTGCACATAGACTTTGCTACATAAAAATGCATTGTGTCAAAATTTCAGATCGATCAAATGTACCCTAATTACATTAAAGAATTTTTAGTTAATCTCTTTGTATGTTTATGAAACATTTACATTTTTGTGCTAGTCTGTCACGCGATGCGTATTTGATTGAACATACTTTAAAAATATTTTTGCAATCTGTAAATGTTTTTGTTAATCTGTCGTGCAGTGCTTATTATATTGAAACTTATCATCAATACTTTTAGTTATGTCTCACTTTTAAGGAACTCTGTTGTGCTGGGGCCCCGTGTCATTTACTTTAAAACAAAACCAACTAATTTATGGGTAATATTCCAAACTATATAATCACATGAATGTTGTTGCATGCTTTAAAATCGGTGTTTTATTTACATCGTTCCCTTTTCAAAAATTAGTTAAACAAAAGTTGTCTTACAATATTTCACGGCAAGAAACACCACATACCATTGTTAATCTCGAAACCAAAATGATACCTTGCTTTTTTAACTGTTTGAGACTCTTGTACTAAATCCCATTGCGTTACGGAATGAGACAGAATGCGTGACCTCGACTTTTTTATTATTGATTTATAGTTTTTTTTAAAAAAACTGGATTTTTACGGGTTGTTTAATTTAAAAAATAAGTTGTAGATTTAGCCACATACTAGTGTATAGTTTTCACTAAAAATGTATCAAGATCATGGCTAAAGGCGCAAGTTCCTGTGCCACGGAATGTCATTAAAAAAACAACTAACAATGGTTAATTAGTCTAAGGCTGTCAACAGATTCATGACAACATTGAAATACTCACAGCTCTAACACATGACAACAATGAAATACTTACAGCTCTAACACATGACAACCATGAAATACTCACAGCTCTAACACATAACAACAGTGAAATACTCACAGCTCTAAGACATGACAACAATGAAATCTCTCAGCTCTAATACATGACAGAAGTAAAATACACACAGCTCTAACACATTACAACAGATAAATACTCACACCTCTAACACATGACAACCATAAAATACTCACAGCTCTAACACATGACAACCATGAAATAATCACAGCTCTAAGACATAACAACTATGAAATACTCACAGCTCTAACACATGACAACTATGAAATACACACAGCTCTAACACATGACAACTATGAAATACTCACAGCTCTAACACATGACAACCTTGAAATACTCACAGTTCTAACACATGACAGCAGTGATATACAAAGAGCTCTAACACATGACAGCAGTGAAATACTCACAGCTCTAACACATGACAACCATGAAATACTCACAGCTCTAACACATGACAACCATGAAATACTCAAAGCTCTAACACATGACAATCATGAAATACTCACAGTTCTAACACATGACAGCAGTGAAATACTCACAGCTCTAACACATGACAACCATGAAATACTCACAGCTCTTATACATGACAATCATAAAATACTCACAGCTCTAACTCATGACAACAATGAAATACTTACAGCTCTAACACATGACGACCATGAAATATTCACAGTTCTAACACATGATAGAAGTGAAATACACACAGCTGTAACAAAGGACAGCAGTGAAATAATCACAGCTCTAACACATGACAACCATGAAATACTTACAGCTCTAACACATGACAACCATGAAATACTCACAGCTCTAAAAAATAACAACAGTGAAATATTCACAGCTCTAACACATGACAACCATGAAATACTGTCAGCTCTAACACATGACAACCATGAAATACTCACAGCTCTAACACATTGCAACCATTAAATACTCACAGCTCTAACACATGACAACAGTTAAATACTCACAGCTCTAACACATGACAACCATAAATACTCACAGCTCTAACACATGACAACCATAAATACTCACAGCTCTAACACATGACAACC
The DNA here is from genome assembly GCA_002072015.1 of Radix auricularia. Classification (NCBI taxonomy): domain Eukaryota; kingdom Metazoa; phylum Mollusca; class Gastropoda; family Lymnaeidae; genus Radix; species Radix auricularia. The sequence continues at coordinate 297,193 of MUZC01003479.1, read as the reverse complement.
ATGAAATACTCACAGCTCTAACACAGAAAAACCATGAAATACTCACAGCTCTAACACATGACAACCATGAAATGATCACAGTTCTAACACATGACAGAAGTGATATACACACAGCTCTAACACATAACAGCAGTGAAATACTCACAGCTCTAACACATGACAACCATAAAATACTCACAACTCTAACACATGACAACCATGAAATACTCACAGCTCTAACACATGACAGCAGTGAAATACTCACAGCTCTAACACATGACGACCATGAAAGACTCACAGTACTAACATGTGACAGAAGTGAAATACACACAGCTATAACACATGACAGCAGTGAAATACTCACATCTCTAACACATAACAACCATGAAATACTCATAGCTCTAACATATGACAGAAGTGAAATACACACACCTCTAACACATTACAACCATGAAATACTCTCTGCTCTAACACATGACAACCATGAAATACTCACAGTTCTAACACATGACAGCAGTGAAATACTCACAGCTCTAACACATAACAACCATGAAATACTCACAGCTCTAACACATGACAACCATGAAATACTCACATCTCTAATACATAACAACCATTAAATACTCATAGCTCTTACACATGACAGCAGTTAAATACTCACAGCTCTAATACATGACAACCATGAAATACTCTCAGCTCTAACACATGACAGAAGTGAAATACACACAGCTCTAAAACATTACAACAGTTTAATACTCACAGCTCTAACACATTACAACCTTGAAATACTCACAGTTCTAACACATGACAGCAGTGATATACAAACAGCTCTAACACATGACAGCAGTGAAATACTCACAGCTCTAACACATGACAACCATGAAATACTCACAGCTCTAACACATGACAATCATGAAATAATCACAGTTCTAACACATTACAACAGTTAAATACTCACAGCTCTAACACATGACAAAAATGAAATACTCACAGCTCTAACACATGACAACCATGAAATACTCACAGCTCTAATACATAACAACCGTGAAATACTCAAAGCTCTTACACATGACAGCATTGAAATACTCACAGCTCTAACACATGACAACCATGAAATACTCACAGCTCTAGCACATGACAACCATGAAATACTCACAGCTCTAATACATAACAACCATGTAATACTCATAGCTCTTACACATGACAACCATGAAATACTCACAGCTCTTATACATAACAACCATGAAATACTCACAGCTCTAACACATGACAACCATGAAATACTCACAGTTCTAATACATAACAACCATTAAATACTCATAGCTCTTACACATGACAGCAGTTAAATACTCACAGCTCTAATACATGACAACCATGAAATACTCTCAGATCTAACTCATGACAGAAGTGAAATACACACATCTCTAACACATTACAACAGTTTAATACTCACAGCTCTAACACATTACAACCTTGAAAAACTCACAGTTCTAACACATGACAGCAGTGATATACAAACAGCTCTAACACATGACAGCAGTGAAATACTCAGAGCTCTAACACATGACAACCATGAAATACTCACAGCTCTAACACATGACAATCATGAAATAATCACAGTTCTAACACATGAATGCAGTGAAATACTCACAGCTCTAACACATGACAACCATGAAATACTCACAGCTCTAATACATGACAACCATAAAATACTCACAGCTCTAACTCATGACAACAATGAAATACTCACAGCTCTAACACATGACGACCATGAAATATTCACAGTTCTAACACATGATAGAAGTGAAATACACACAGCTGTAACAAATGACAGCAGTGAAATAATCACATCTCTAACACATGACAACCATGAAATACTTACAGCTCTAACACATGACAACCATGAAATACTCACAGCTCTAACAAATAACAACAGTGAAATATTCACAGCTCTAACACATGACAACCATGAAATACTGTCAGCTCTAACACATGACAACCATGAAATACTCACAGCTCTAACACATTGCAACCATGAAATACTAACAGCTCTAACACATGACAACAGTTAAATACTCACAGCTCTAACACATGACAACCATAAATACTCACAGCTCTAACACATGACAACCATGAAATACTCACAGCTCTAACACAGATAAACCATGAAATACTCACAGCTCTAACACATGACAACCATGAAATAATCACAGTTCTAACACATGACAGAAGTGATATACACACAGCTCTAACACATAACAGCAGTGAAATACTCACAGCTCTAACACATGACAACCATAAAATACTCACAACTCTAACACATGACAACCATGAAATACTCACAGCTCTAACACATGACAGCAGTGAAATACTCACAACTCTAACACATGACAACCATGAAATACTCACAACTCTAACACATGACAACTATGAAATACTCACAGCTCTAACACATGACAGCCATGAAATACTCACATTTCTAACACATGACAGAAGTGATATACACACAGCTCTAACACATGACAGCAGTGAAATACTCACAGCTCTAACACATGACAACCATGAAATACTCACATGTCTAACACATGACAACTATGAAATACTCACAGCTCTAACACATGACAGCCATGAAATACTCACAGTTCTAACACATGACAGAAGTGATATACACACAGCTCTAACACATGACAGCAGTGAAATACTCACAGCTCTAACACATGACAACCATGAAATACTCACAGCTCTAACACATGACAGAAGTGAAATACACACAGCTCTAACACATTACAGCTTTGAAATACTCACAGTTCTAACACATGACAGAATTGAAATACACACAGCACTAACACATGAAAGCAGTGAAATACGCACAGCTCTAACACATGACAGCAGTGAAATACTCACAGCTCTAACACATGACGACCATGAAATACTCACCGTTCTAACATGTGACAGAAGTGAAATACACACAGCTATAACACATGACAGCAGTGAAATACTCACATCTCTAACACATAACAACCATGAAATACTCATAGCTCTAACATATGACAGAAGTGAAATACACACAGCTCTAACACATTACAACCATGAAATACTCACAGCTCTAACACATGACAACCATGAAATACTCACAGTTCTAACACATGACAGCAGTGAAATACTCACAGCTCTAACACATGACAGAAGTGAAATACACACATCTCTAACACATGACAGCAGTGAAATACTCACAGCTCTATAACATGACAGCAGTGAAATACTCAAAGCTCTAACACATGACGACCATGACATACTCACAGTTCTAACACATGACAGAAGTGAAATACACACAGCTCTAACACATGACAGGAGTGAAATACTCACAGCTCTAACACATGACAACCATGAAATACTCATTGCTCTAACACATGACAGAAGTGAAATACACACAGCTCTAACACATTACAACCATGAAATACTCATAGCTCTAACACATGACAACCATGAAATACTCACAGCTCTAACACATGACAGCAGTGAAAAACTCACAGCTCTAACACATGACAACCATGAAATACTCACAGCTCTAATACATAACAACCATGAAATACTCATAGCTCTTACACATGACAGCATTGAAATACTCACAGCTCTAGCACATGACAACCATGAAATTCTCACAGCTCTAACACATGGCAACCATGAAATACTCACAACTCTCTAACTCATGACAACAATGAAATACTCACAGCTCTAACATATGACGACTATGAAATATTCACAGTTCTAACACATGACAGCAGTGAAATACACACAGCTTTAACACATGACAGCAGTGAAATACTCACAGCTCTAACACATGACAACCATGAAACACTCACAGCTCTAACACATGACAGAAGTGAAATATTCCCAGCTCTAACACATGACAACCATGAAATACTCACAGCTCTAACACATGACAGAAGTGAAATACACACAGCTCTAACACATTACAACAGTTAAATACTCACAGCTCTAACACATGACAACCATGAAATACTCACAGCTCTAACACATGACAGAAGTGAAATACACACAGCTCTAACACATGACAGCTGTGAAATTATGCACAGCTCTAACACATGACAGCAGTGAAATGCTCACAGCTCTAACACATGAGGACCATGAAATACTCACAGTTCTAACACATGACAGAAGTGAAATACACACAGCTCTAACACATGACAGCAGTGAAATACTCACAGCTCTAACACATGACAACCATGAAATACTCATAGCTCTAACATATGACAGAAGTGAAATACACATAGCTCTAACACATTACAGCCATTAAATACTCACAGCTCTAACACATGACAACCATGAAATACTCACAGTTCTAACACATGACAGAAGTGAAATACTCACAGCTCTAACACATAACAATCATGAAATACTCACAGCTCTAATACATAACAACCATTAAATACTCATAGCTCTTACACATGACAGCAGTGAAATACTCACAGCTCTAACACATGACAACCATGAAATACTCACAGCTCTAGCACATGGCAACCATGAAATTCTTACAGCTCTAACACATGACAGCAGTAAAATACTCCAAGCTCTAACACATGACAACCATGAAATACTCACAACTCTCTAACTCATGACAACTATGAAATACTCACAGCTCTAACATATGATGACTATGAAATATTCACAGTTCTAACACATGACAGCAGTGAAATACTCACAGCTCTAACACATGACAACCATGAAACACTCACAGCTCTAACACATGACAGAAGTGAAATACACACAGCTCTAACACATTACAGCAGTGAAATACTCACAATTCTAACACATGACAGAAGTGAAATACATACAGCTCTAACACATGACAGCAGTGAAATTACGCACAGCTCTAACACATGACAGCAGTAAAATGCTCACAGCTCTAACATATGACGACCATAAAATACTCACAGTTCTAACACATGACAGAAGTGAAATACACACAGCTCTAACACATGACAGCAGTGAAATACTCACAGCTCTAACACATGACAACCATGAAATACTCACAGCTCTAA
>MUZC01003479.1:243826-292141 GCA_002072015.1 Radix auricularia | reverse complement strand
TCTAACACATGACAGAAGTGAAATACACACAGCTCTAACACATTACAACCATGAAATACTCACAGCTCTAACACATGACAACCATGAAATACTCACAGCTCTAATACATAACAACCAATAAATACCCATAGCTCTTAGATATGACAGCAGTGAAATACTCACAGCTCTAATTTATGACAACCATGAAATACTCACAGCTCTAACACATGACAGAAGTAAAATACACACAGCTCTAACACATTACAACAGTTAAATACTCACAGCTCTAACACATGATAACCATGAAATACTCACAGCTCTAACACATGACAAACATGAAATACTCACAGCTCTAACACATGTCGACCATGAAATACTCACAGTTCTAACACATGACAAAAGTGAAATACACACAGCTCTAACACATGACAGCAGTGAAATACTCTCAGCTCTAACACATGACAGCAGTGAAATAGTCACAGCTCTAACACATGACGACCATGAAATACTCACAGTTCTAACACATGACAGAAGTGAAATACACACAGCTCTAAAACATGACAGCAGTGAAATACTCACAGCTCTAACACATGACAACCATGAAATACTCATAGCTCTAACACATGACAGAAGTGAAATACACACAGCTCTAACACATTACAGCAGTGAAATACTCACAGTTCTAACACATGACAGAAGTGAAATACATACAGCTCTAAAACATTACAACAGTTAAATACTCACAGCTCTAACACATGACAACCATGAAATACACACAGCTCTAACACACGACAACATGAAATAATCACAGCTCTAAGACATAACAACTATGAAATACTCACAGCTTTAACACATGACAACTATGAAATACTCACAGCTCTAACACATGACAACCTTGAAATACTCACAGTTCTAACACATGACAGCAGTGATATACACACAGCTCTAACACATGACAGCAGTGAAATACTCACAGCTCTAACACATGACAACCATGAAATACTCAAAGCTCTAACACATTACATAAGTGAAATACACACAGCTCTAACACATTACAACAGTTAAATAGTCACAGCTCTAACACATGACAACCGTGAAATACTCAGAGCTCTAGCACATGACAACCATGAAATACTCATAGCTCTAACACATGACAGAAGTGAAATACACACAGCTCTAACACATTACAACCATGAAATACTCACAGCTTTAACACATTAACAACTATGAAATACTCACAGGTCTAACACATGACAACCTTGAAATACTCACAGTTCTAACACATGACAGCAGTGATATACACACAGCTCTAACACATGACAGCAGTGAAATACTCACAGCTCTAACACATGACGACCATGAAATATTTACAGTTCTAACACATGACAGAAGTGAAATACACACAGCTGTAACACATGACAGAAGTGAAATACACACAGCTCTAAAATATTACAACAGTTAAATACTCACAGCTCTAACACATGACAACCATGAAATACTCACAGCTCTAACACATGACAACCATGAAATAATCACAGCTCTAAGACATAACAACTATAAAATACTCACAGCTTTAACACATGACAAATATGAAATACTCACAGCTCTAACACATGACAACCTTGAAATACTCACAGTTCTAACACATGACAGCAGTGATATACACACATCTCTAACACATGACAGCAGTGAAATACTCACAGCTCTAACACATGACAAGCATGAAATACTCAAAGCTCTAACACATGACAGAAGTGAAATACACACAGCTCTAACACATTACAACAGATAATAGTCACAGCTCTAACACATGACAACCATTAAATACTCACAGCTCTAGCACATGACAATCATGAAATACTCACAGTTCTTACACATGAAAGCAGTGAAATACTCACAGCTCTAACACATGACAACCAAGAAATACTCACAGCTCTAACACATGACAACCATAAAATACTCACAGCTCTAACACATGACAATCATGAAATACTCACAGTTCTAACACATGACAGCAGTGAAATACTCACAGCTCTAACTCATGACAACAATGAAATACTCACAGCTCTAAAACTTGACGACCATGAAATATTCACAGTTCTAACACATAATAGAAGTGACATACACACAGCTGTAACACATGACAGAAGTGAAATACACACAGCTCTAACACATTACAACAGTCAAATACTCACAGCTCTAACACATGACAACCATAAAATACTCAAAGCTCTATCACATGACAACCATGAAATACTCACAGCTCTAACACATGACAGCAGTGAAATACTTACAGCTCTAACACATGACAACCATGAAATACTCACAGCTCTAACATATGACAACCATGAAATACACACAGCTCTAACACATGACAACCGTGAAATACTCACAGCTCTAACAAATGATTACCTTGAAATACTCACAGCTCTAACACATGACAGCAGTGAAATACTCACAGCCCTAACATATGACAACCATGAAATACTCACAGCTCTAACACATGACAACAGTGAAATACTCACAGCTCTAACACATGACAACCATAAAATACTCACAGCTCTAACACATGACAACAGTAAAATACTCACAGCTCTAACACATGACAACCATAAATACTCACAGCTCTAACACATGACAACCATAAATACTTACAGCTCTAACACATGAAAACCATGAAATACTCACAGTTCTAACACATGACAGAAGTGAAATACTCACAGCTCTAACACATGACAACCATGAAATACTCACAGCTCTAACACATGACAACCATGAAATACTCACAGCTCTAACACATGACAACCATGAAATACTCACGGCTCTATCACATGACAACAATGAAATACTTACAGCTCTAACAGGTTTGGCATCAACTCAAATGGTATTGTGGAGATGTCACTAATGGAGTTTCCAACCAGGTCGCTGTTTAATAAATAAATCAGAATTTATGCTACATGCATATATTCCTACAAAATAATTTTTTGAAAAATAGCTTTAAATATTTATAAGACTATACCATTTTTAAACTATATTTAGATAAACAAAGAAATTTATTGTGGGAGATACTATTTTAAATAATACCAAATGTTTCTCTAAAAATTTCAATTATTTAAAAAAACCAAAAACAAATAAAGTCTAGTTTTTCTTTTGGAATCACGGCTAAATACATGGACTTTGTGTTTGATTTATTAAATTCTTGCCCTGGACTGAAATGGACACTACTTGATGTAACTTTCGACATATATAATATCACGACAACTAAAATCACACACATTATTACAGTTGATACCTACTTGACTGTGACCCTTGACATCAACATTATTATGATAGTTGATACTTACAGCACTGTTACATGAGACACATTAATTAGCGAGAAAGCGTTGAGGTTTATAAAACTACAACTGAGGTGAGTCCTCTCATTACACTTACAGCTGAATGGGTAGTTTCTCTCTAAGTCTGAAAAGAGAAAAGATAATATATATATATATATATTACTTTTGAACAACTTGAGCAAGGGAGTAGCGATTTTCATATCTAAGACAAGCTTAGCAAGAGAGTAGCAAGTTTTATACTGAAGACATTATGAGCAATGATATAGCAACTTTCTATAACTAAGTCAAGTTGAGCAAAAAGATTTTTAAAGTTTATTTACTCACCACACCTACTGGCTAGCTGAGAGTTTTCCAGATTTTTCCTTTTTTTCTTATTGAATATGCCCTCAAACGCGCTCAATAGTTTTTTGTCACCTAAGGAGAAACAAAACATAATTTTAGTTGATTTGATAACAACACAGATGTTTTCTTGATAAGAAACTAAATAGATTGTCCCAGTGAGTCTTATACATAACAAAAATGATTCATTAATAGTTAATCTGAAATATTGCATATGTATATGGTATTTAAGCAACAGTAGAAAAAGAGGTACGCGTGTTGAAATTTAGTAGCAAAATTTCTAAACAAGTAATGGCTAAAAGTGTTGGACCTCATGCCACAATTCCAACAAAAACGAAACGTTATTATATAAAAGGGCTAATAATCAAATGAACCCCGAAAAGGGGGCTTAACTTAGCACTTGGTTTGATTAAGAATGTAGTATTTTAGTCGCGGAATGGCCGACGAAGCTCTGTCTGTCGACTGTGACACGCGTGTTATAGGTTATACAGGATTGTTCTAAATAGATGCTTCAAAGTGGATGTCAATGAGCAAATATTATTATTTTAATTTCATTGACTGCAATATTTACAATGGGAAGGCAAACAGATATTTTATCAATGTAGATTTCACAAAGAATCCCAACCTGATGTTCCGTTGAGTGTTGTACGAACGAAAGAGTCTCTCTCTGTGACGATGTGAGTCTCTCTTTCAAGACGATGGTGTATCATCGTTGCATTTTCTCGAGTTGCTGTGCAAATTTGTCCTTTAGTGACTGTCTTTAACAGCGCTTTTGCAGACGCATTCTGTGCTTCGCAATGTTTTGGCCTTTCTCGTAGCTCCTCTATCTGTAGCCTCCTCCATCCTTCCCTCCTCAGATGATATGACGCCTTCATTTACAATTGTGCGTTATGTAGATCGGTATTCTGCCTTACATTCCCAGTCACTTATGCGTATTCTTGATACTTTCATGTTCCTTTGGCACACAACTTAACATAGCAGACGTGGGCGATATGGCTTTTTCTTTCCCGGTGCCAGTTCCCCGTATAGGAGGTCCTTAGGGATGCTGCCGGAACTCATTATTTTTACAAGTCAGCCATCTCTAAGGACTGAGAACATGCTTTGGATATTGGCACGAATCAGGACCTCACTATTTGGCAATTTATCCTGCCATTTAATACCAAGGTTGCGACGCATGGCTTTAAAGTGGAAACTATTAAAAAAAGCTATCATGGGATGTATAAGTAATCCAAGTCTCACTTTCATATAGCAGCATACTGATGACGCATGCTAGATAGACACACAATTTTTTTCCTCAAATTTATTGATGTTTTTTCAGACGGATATATGTGATGGAATCTGGTTACAAACCAGAGCTGACAGAGGAATATTCAACACTGCCTGCCTCCGAGCCAAAACCAATTCAACAAATGTCCTAATTCACGAGCTACTCGTTGCGGATTATGCGGCACTGATAGCACACATTTGTATCTATGATGCGTGGTACAAAGTCGTCGGCACGAGTGAAGCTTTTGACACGCTGAAACGCTCATTGTTGTAAAGATTCAGGATATGATCTTCGTCTAAAAAAACTCCACCATTTCCAGCGCCTTTTCCCCCACAGTTTCCTGAGATTGACACAGTCTACGGAGGCGAAGAATGTGAGAAAATGGAATGTAGTCCTAACATGTTTTGTGATGAGAAGAAGGGTAGAGTAGATAACATTGGCTGTCTGTGGGTTTGAAGTAAACCGAAGTTACGGACAGTTTTTCTGGAGAATTACAGTAATGTCAAATAAATTTACAGAAAGTTCAGAAATTTGATAAGTGAACTTGATGGACGGGTTGAAAGAGTCTACAACTTTCATAAATGTGTCCAGTTCACTTCACTCTAAATGGGTCACCCGGATACCGTCATCTATGTACCTCTTATAGAATTTGAGGAGGCGACAACTGTATTACTGTTCCATTCTGTGCTCGAATAATTGGCACATGAACAAGCAAGCATAGCTTTGTCTGACTTTTGTCCCCATAGCGACCCCACTGGTTTGGTCAAAGTACTGGCCATTAAACTCAAACCTTAGGACCATCAACGCCAGCCGTAGTAAGGCGTGTGTAGGTATACTGGGTTGAGGTTGTCTGGTCACAAAATATTGGACAGCCAGAAGGTCATCGTTGTGAGGAAGAGATATATAAAGGTAACATACATCAAGGAGGAACAGATCATGTTTTTGTCCTGATTGGTGCTTAGTGAGTCGAATGTCATTAAGGCATGGTTGGTGTTCTTAATATATGTAGTGAGGGATGCCAATATAGATTGGAAGTTACCATCAACGAATTCAGAAATGTGTTCTGTTGGACAAGAACAAGCAGAGACAAAGGGTTTACCAGGGTTGCCATCCTTATGAATTTTGGCAAGGAGATAAAAAGAGGCTTACCCAGATCACTGTTTAAAAAAATATAAATCCCAGACGCTGATTAGAGGAGAGCACATGCTGTAATCAACACATCTATGATCTTCTATAGATACAGGGATGTTATGTTTTAAGATGGGTTTTGTGGTTCTTTTTGGGTAGAACTGGGTGTCCTCCAGTTGTCTATGGGCTTCTTTAAAATACACATCTTTATTCGACACAATGACGGCACCACCTTTGTCTGTCGCTTTGATAACAATGTCTTTCGGGCTGCGCAATAGAGACAATGCCTTTAACTGAGTATGAAACAAAGTTGTTCAACGAAAAATTACGAGAAACCATATAAAAAAAAGCGGAAGTTTATATTCACTCAATATTAAGTCTTGCTAAATTTTGCGATGAGAGATATTTTGTTTTATTCTCAAGATAATTAAGTACATAACATCTCTATAATTATATTAATAATTTCAAATTAAAATTAATTAAGGCATTGACATTCAACATATAGGTAGCAGTATAGGTACGTCTAGTACAAAAAGGTGAGCATCCCTAGCAGACGACTTCCTGTGGTCTCGTCTTTGTGTCCAATGCAAACAAGGGAGATCATTGTGATAAACACCTGGATTTACCAAAGTTCATTCGTTACGGGCCTTGATGTTTAATTTAGAACTGGAATACAAATGTACGTGTATTGTACATTTTCTTATGTAAAACTTGTTATGCATACATCTTGCACAACTTTCATGCACTTTTGTTCTTAATAGTTTCCTGTAAATTTTTATTATTATGATTTTTTTCCTTACAAATTGAACCGCAGTGAACAGATGCTCCATAAATTAAGGGAAAACTATTTAATCTGAGACTTTCAGCAGGTTTATTCATAAAGTGGATCATCACTACAGAAAAGTTCATTTTCTTGAAAGTATTTGGATTGTTGTCTTAAAAAGGCTGAAAAGATTGTTGCTAGATTTTGATTTATTTCATTAAAATAAGAGAACTATATTAGGATTCCACTTGCAAAAGCTTTGATGTCACCGTTTAGTGTTTTTGAGTAAAATGCTTTTTCTAAATCAGTACAATCTCTCATGTCTAGAAGTCTCTGGCTTTTTATGCTGACTTTGGTCCTGTAATAAAAGACATTTTGTGTAAAAAGAACTTGTTAAGATAATATTTTTTAAACATTTTATTTCACGATAAAATGTTTAATTAGTAGGTTTCGAAGGTCTTAAATTACTTATCAGTTTTGACGGCCTAAAACACATTTGCTGAAAAGTATCAAGTATTTTTTTAGAATATTTACTTTTAATTTATGATTACATAGTATAAAGGTATGAGAATCAATGGTTTTAAATGTGGTACATAATATTGTAGTGTACTGTAGTGTAGCAGTGTGCGAAAGGAAGAGAGAGAGAGAGAGAAAGAGAGAGAGAGACTGAGAGAGAGAGAGAGAGGAAGATTTTAACGACTACATTATGCTGTGTTTCAGTTGATAAATTATTCCGATATTCTCGATATAGGTTTCTTGTACTTCATTTCATGTCATTGAATTTGGGAATTAATTATCCAGAACCCAGTTGGCGGCAATTAGCTAAATACCCGCGCTTAACAGCGGAAAATTAGGATTTCAGTTAGCATTGAGAACCCGCGTAAAACCAATTCAAACGAACAATTGATTTTCATCTAGGTTATAATGGATATAGTTGTTTGTCAATATTTGATGAGATCGTGTAAAATCAAAGGGAATTACAATTACATTCAGGAACCCTGTGGAAAATGGGTGCAGGATTTGCATATCTCATAAGACCTGAAGATTTCCATATTGGTCATTATGGAGATAGTTGTCTATATTCATATAATACTTTTAAAAGTCTACTCGGAAATAAAGCTTTTAAAAAATGACGAAAAAAAGTATATTTTTCAGCCGCAAAGGAACGGACGTTAGATTTTATTATCTTATAAATTAAATTGTTTAAACATCAAATTTGGTCAGTAGTGTAGTGAGGGATTTGTAAGGGTTTTGTGGCCCGGGAGGATTATAGGACACATTTCCTCTCTTATATCTAGTAAATACGACGTATTAAGGGACCCCGGCCCCAAATAACTGGTGTTTTAAAATAATAATTTACACAAACATTCGTGGGAATATTATAATTATTTTTCGCTAATTATCTTCGTTAGCTTGTTCTCAAAAAAGCCCAAAGTTTCATGACTAAAACTACAAGGGATTTCAAATATTAGTGAGGATTCAGTTTTTAATATAAGTTGTTTTTTTTAAACTACGTTTGGGTCCCGGCCCCCCGGTGAGTGATATTTAAATATTTTTTCCACATGTTACCATCGCTGAAGTATACTCAACAACTTCCAAAATGTTCACCCCTTTACCTAGACGGCAAATAGGAGAATTAGTGATTTCAATGTTAATACACGTCCTATAAGGAAAAAAATACTTTTTGGCTTCCAACCCCCCATGAGTGGGAATTTGAAAATTCTTATTCGCCAATTATTGTCAATAGAGTGTTCTCAACAACTTCCCAAAGTTTCATGCTTTTACCTACATGGAAAATTGGAGAATTGTGATTAGTCAGTTGTTTTATTTTGGACAAACAACTAGCCTACATTTGGGCACCGGGTCCACAGTAAGTGATATCCTAAATATTTTTTTTTACTTTTACAATCGTAAAAATTTACGAAGCAACATCCTAACGTTTCATGCTTTGACCTACACGGGAAATAGTAGAACTAGTGATATTGTGCGTTTTTTAAAATACTTTTATAAGAAAATAACTAAAGTTGGGCCCCTGGCCACCAGTAAGTGGTGACATAAAATGTTTTCGTCTGTTACCATCACGGATGTGCACTCAACAACTTCCTAAAGTTTATTACCTCTTCCTACTCGGGAAATAGGAGAATTAGTGATTTCTAATTTTGATATATTCCATATGAGGGCGACAAAGGAAAAGCTTACTTGACAAAATAAAGAATGGAGAGAGTTGTGATTGAGTGAACTACTGGCCGCCGCTCAAGATAAACAACTGTGGAGATCGTTCTCTGTTGATGTGTCCATGCGCTCCCCCAACGACCACAATGGTCACGGGACTGATGATGATGATGATTATTATATGAGGAAAAAAGTGTTTTTCGGCACCCGGCCTAGATAAGTGTGAATTTTAAACTTATTTTAAGCCAATTATTGTTGCAAGCATATACATAAAAGCTTCCAACGTTTCATGTCTCTACCTACAAGGGTAGTTGGCTAAATAGTTTTGGTGAGTGAGGGCTTTAGCTTTTATTAGTATAATTTACAGAATATAAATTGTAAAAGAGAAACAAAAGTACTTTTACAGACATATGCTGTAGTAATTTGAATAAAAGTTTTTATTCAACTACATATAAATTCTTTATGGTCTGCACAAATGACGAGAACGAAAAGCCAATCCACCATCTTAAATTCGGCTTATGGAATTTTAAGAGAGTCTGAGAGTTCAACGAGTAACAGAAACTAAAAACAAAGCGTGATTTAAGGTGGTTGGGGTCAGCGTGGGTATAAAGTAGTATCATCCCCCCTCCCCCATATTATAGATCAATATCTACGCAGTTACCATAGGATCAGTAGCTCCTCCTAAAAAACACTTAAAAATTCCTACTTGCCACTTTTGACATGTGGCATGATTAAAATTAAAGTATCTGTTTCATGTTAACAAATATGGTCTACCTCACTCGTTTTCTAATCGCATTGGTTTGCTTTTACCATTGTTGGATTGTTTCTATCATTGGTTTACTTCTCTCATTGACTTACTTATATCATTGGTTTACTTATACAATTAATTTACTTATATTATTGGTTTTAGTTATATCATTGTTTTACTTATATTATTCGTTTATTTATACCATTGTTTTACCTATAAAATTGGTTTACCTATCACAATTGGTTTACTTATACCATTCGTTAGCTAATCCTATTGGTTTATTTATCCGATTGGTTTTCTTATCCATTCGTTTGTTTTTAGCTACTACTCATCCTAACGGTTGGTAAGATCTTTTATTCAACTAAATGTCTGAAAGAGGGTTTCGATTTTGTGTTTAATTAATAAGAACAGATATATCATAGTAGGCGAGTCTGTAATGTACGAGACAGCCATATCTAAGCCTTAGTTATCACAATTAATAATTGGCTGACGCTGTGGTGAACTGAATTAGATGCAGTCGAACTGGGATGAACGCCATTTTAATTTAAGACTGAGATGCACTTTTACCCAATGTGGGTTCTAAACATATCAAAGCCCAGAATGTGCATACTGAATATTCAACATAAATACATTAAAAAACTTTATTAATTGTTAATTACAGTAATCCTGTCTACTACAGTTCCCTGTCTACCACAGTTCAATGTCAAATACTGTTCCCTGTCTACCACAGTTCACTGTCTAATACAGTTCCCTGTCTACTACAGTTCCCTGTCTACCACAATTCAATGTCTACTGCAGTTCACTGTCTACTACAGTTCACTGTCTATTACAGTTCACTGTCTACTACAGTTCACTGTCTACTACAGTTCCCTGTCTACCACAATTCAATGTCTACTTCAGTTCACTGTCTACTGCAGTTCACTGTCTACTACAGTTCCCTGTCTACCACAATTCAATGTCTACTGCAGTTCACTGTCTACTAGTGTTCCCTGTCTACCACAATTCAATGTCTACTACAGTTCACTATCTACTACAGTTCACTGTCTACTACAGTTCACTGTCTACCACAATTCACTGTCTACTGCAGTTCACTGTCTACTACAGTTCACTGTCTACGACTGTTCCCTGTCTACCACAATTCAATGTCTACTACAGTTCCCTGTCTACTACAGTGCCCTGTCTACCACAATTCAATGTCTACTACAGTTCACTGTCTACTACAGTTCACTGTCTACTACAGTTCACTGTCTACTACAGTTCACTGTCTACAACAGTTCCCTGTCTAACACAATTCAATGTCTACTGCAGTTCACTGTCTACTACAGTTCACTGTCTACTACAGTTCCCTGTCTACCACAATTTAATGTCTACTGAAGTTCACTGTCTACTACAGTTCACTGTCTACTACAGTTCACTGTCTACTACAGTTCACTGTCTACTACAGTTCACTGTCTACTACAGTTTATTGTCTACTACAGTTCACTGTCTACTACAGCTCACTGTCTACTACAGTTCACTGTCTACTACAGTTCACTGTCTTCTACAGTTCACTGTCTACTACAGTTCACTGTCTACTACAGTTTATTGTCTACTACAGTTCACTGTCTACTACAGTTCACTGTCTACTACAGTTCACTGTCTACTACAGTTCACTGTCTACTACAGTTCACTGTCTACCAGAGTTCCCTGTCTCTAACAGTTCCCTATCCTACCGTAACTTAATATCCCCATGGTCCACTTTATGTCAAAAGCTTCTCTATGAGACATATAGCTAAAAGCAAAAAATATATATTTATTCGCTACTCCTTTGCAAAGTGAAGAAATTAAGACGCCTTAAACTAAAGAAAAAAGTACATTAAACAGTGATGCATGATGGTTACGGGTTGAATTCTATTTACACAGTCCCATTCAACACTTCAAAGAAAGTGCCCTTCATTTGTTTATAATCATCTAAATGAGTTTTCAATTGGCCTGCATTCAAATCTATGTCTTCATCAAATTGTGGAACTTAATAAATCTTTTAATGAAGTAGTCTAATGACTACTGACATCAGTAGTTACATGGAATATCGAAGTTTTAAGTAGGTAAAGCTGTAGATGTTTGCTTATGAAACCTTTAGTCAGGAAAATCTATCGGATTTAATCTGATACATAAATGTAAATCGCGCTGTAGAGAGCGCGTTTAGAGAGATCACTAATGATGATAACATACACGACCTAATAGAAGTTATGAACTGTCAGATTGATAAATAAACTTACCCAAAAATTTTAACGTGTTATGGTAATTTAACAATGCTACCGGAGTTTTATGTGAATAGGCCAAACTGAGCATAAGCCCGTGGACTTTCAGTATTCAGGCGAATGGGCTTGTATTACAATAAGAAAAATTATGAAACTCACATACGAAAACTTTTGATGAATCTTCACTGTCATTAAGTTATTATTTTTACAAATGTTAATGTTTGAACAAAAAAATATGGTCTCTCAACATAAAATATCAAACGTTAATCTTAAAACAAAAATTGCATTATTTTTAAAATATTTTTTTGGAAATTATTTCCGGGAAAAAAATATCGGATTTTGAGCCGTCACATGCAAACTAGACTTTTTAATTTTCAATTATTTCTTTTTTACCGTACATTTGCTTTCTTTGTCCCTTGATATTATATGGTTGAAACCGAGCATTAAATAACAAAAATTGAATTATAGCCAGAGAGCTTCGGGGAAAAAACACAGTTTTGTTCGTGCAGCGGTATTTGTGTGAACTTGCACGATTTGGGGAAAATATGAAATTATTTTTCTGGAAATTTATGATAAAATTTAAGGAAAAATTAAGGAATAAAACAGTGATAAACAATAAAAAAGATACAATTTCCCTTTCCTCCCAATATTTTATGTAAAGGAAATGTTGAATTTGACAATAAATGAACAGGGTGGTTTGTTGGATGTCAAAAGCTTTTTCTGGCAAACTGCTAACGTAGATTTGTTGTATATGCCAGGGCGTAGGTATGTATGGGGCGTGGTATATGGGGGCCATGGTTAGAGGAGGCACATATGATTAATTAGGGGGCTTGTCATTATTTAACATATACTTGATTTACATCAATATTTTATTATCGTGTCTCATTCGATTGATGAAAAGTTGGAAATTGAAAGACCATTCTTTGATTTTCATGCCTTGCACTAAGCGTAAGCTCCATCGTATTGTTTAGGTCAGTCAGAGTTGAAGAGGCAGAGAGGGGAATATAAGAATCTAATTCAAAACAGTTTCGAGAAAAATGATAACATAAGTATTCAGATTACTTAAGTGAACATGGGGCAAGGAAAACGGAAAGAAATACCTTACCAGATCAGAGAAAATAAACTTTAAAGTGAGCTTCTAGGGCTCAGAGAATCAGGAAACGTCAACTGTGTGCGTATCTATGAGTGTAAGTGTTTGTATTTACCAAGACGCTAGCCCATGTCAATTCCCTTTGATTGTTTGAGGAGATAGCACATTGAGAGTTTCCCTTAAATAAATTGTTTGGCTTTTCTGTATATTAGAATCGAACATTTGATGAAGTCTTATGTAATATATTGCAGGGTTCAAACCCAAATCAAACTTTCGAGGGATAAGGTGACGTATATCACAAGTAGGGCCGTCAAAATTTTTGAAACCAAATTTCAAACGAATATCTGATCAAACCGCCGCAAAACTTTGGCAATCACGATAGCTGTATAATTAAACCTAGCATCCATCCCACCACCTAGTTTTATGCAGTAGCATAGGACGTACTTCCAATAGGGTGTACCGGATTTAAACTCCGGCATCAGGAAATCAGGAATCCGGCCATTTTTACAAATTCGGCTCAAGCCGTTTTTCTTTTAAATAATCCGGCCCAATCCAGCCAGATTTCACAAAATTGAATCCGATACTCACCCATTTTCAATTACATTAATATTGTGCAGTAATTTTTTTTTATTTGTGCAGAAAATATATTCATCAGATTCATAAACTAAAACTACAGTAAACTGAACATTCAAACAAAATGTTACCAACAATGAAGTAACACTTATTCAGGTTCTACGGGTCCTTCAGCTTGAATTTTAGTGTTTGCTAGTGTCATAAAGAGAAGCATCAAATTCAGCAAATATTTTAAAATAGAGCACAACAAATGGACGTTGCGCAGCCTTGCAAACGGGAGTATATTTCATTTGCAGACTCGCCAACAAATTTTTCGTAGAACACTCCTTACCACCTTACCTTTTGATCACACGACCTTCTGACATCCTGATCTTCTGACCTCCATCTGAAAACTTTAAAATATGACCATCTTCAAATATTATCATTTGAATATCTGACCAATTGACCAACTGACCATATGATCACTTTGCCTTCTGAACACCAGATCATTTTACATATCGATCATCTGAGAAACTGACCAAATATCCACTTAAAGTGCAATCTTCAGACCAACTGACCCTTTCTGCAAACCTGACCAGCTGACGACCTGACTACTTGACCTTCTGACCATCTGACTTCTTTGACCTTCTTCTCACCTGAACGTCTGACCAAGCTGTAACATTTACAATAGTCCCACTGCACCCATACTGACCACCTGACAAAAGCTGATCATTTGACCACTAGTTACACTTACAGTTGTCCCGCTCGTCTGATCCATCACTGCAGTCCTTGACCTTGTCGCAGAAAGACGTGCTGTTGATACAGGCTCCGTCAGATTTGCACGGGAAAGTCAAAGGTGGACATTTTTCAACTAACGTGCGCTTTTTTCTGATAACTTTAGTGACTGTGGAAACTGAACAAAAAGGTGGAAGAGAAATAATATTGCCAGGTTATAACTGGTGGCAGTAGAGAAAGGAGAAAGGTGGAAGAGAAATAATATTGCCAGGTTATAACTGGTGGCAGTAGAGACAGGAGAAAGGTGGAAGAGAAATGATGATTGCATGTTACAATTGACGGTTGTATAGACAGAGGAGACAGATTGAAGAGAAATGATCATGGCAATGTACAACTAATGAGCAATGGAAAATGCAATAATAAAACAATTAAATTTAAAAATAAATATAAACTTTTATCAAATAAATCCCCCTGAGTAGACAATTACATTTTTTTAGAGTCGGTTATAATCTTTGCGCGCCCCAAATATGTTAATTCATTCTCTGTTTTATGCGTGTCGAGCAAGGGAGAGAATCTCGTCCTTCTTCTCACAACTCGCATCTGTCATGGTTTTCATCAACTTCTAAACGCATTACAAAGGTAAGTCAGGAATCAGCCAAAGCTCTGAACATTAAACAAAAAACTCAGACACTAGCCAGATTAACTTCAACCAACTCGGATTTGTATGGGTTTGAAGATATGAGCCAGTTGTCTAGTGATACTCTCCGTGGGATGGGGGAAGGGTGTGGGCGGAGTTAAATGGAATTTTGAAGATAGTTGTGTGGGAGTAGTGTGTAGTGGTATATAATTGAGTGGATAGTGACATTGTTGGGTTGAGTGGGATATAGTTGCGTAGAGTGGGATATAGTTGGTTGGAGTGGAATAACGTTTGTAGGAGTGGGATATACATGTGTAGTTGGTTGCAGTGGGCTATAGTTGGCTGGATTGGGATATAATTGGTTGGAGTGAGATATAATTGGTTTGAGTGGGATATAATTGGTTGGAGTGGGATATAGTTGGTTGGAGTGGGATATAGTTATGTGGAATAGGATATAGTTGAGTGGAGTTAAAATAAATTTGGCGGAGTGGGAATTAGTTTATATTCTTGAGATATCGTTGGGTTGAGATTGATATAATTTGCTGGCGTGGAAATACAATTCTTTGTAGATCTACAGGATAAATGAGAATTCAAATGTTTGTTTTTTTTCTAAGTACTAACGTAAATTAATTTGGTAGAGTTGGTTATAATAGGGTTGAGTGGCATATACGTTTGGTTTAGAAGGATATAGTTGGGTGGAGTAGAAAAATACATTGGTGGTGCGGAACAAGGTTGGGTGGCGTTTTGATTTAGTTGGTTGGAGTTTGATATAAATAGTAGGAGTTGGATTTATTTGTTTTTTTTTTGTTGGAGTGAGTTATAGTTGGGTGAAGTTGTAATTAATTGGATGGAGTTGGATATAGTCGTTTGGAGAGGATATATTGTTGGGTGGAGTGAGATATTTTTAGAGCTGGATATAGTTGGGTGGAGTGCGATAAGCTTGGGTGGAGTGGGATAAGCTTGGGTGGAGTGGGATAAGCTTGGGTGGAGTGGTATATAATTGGTTGGATTTAACTTAGTTAGATTGAGTTAGATATAATTGGTTGGAGTGCGTTATAGTTTAGTAGATAGGGATATTGTTGAATTTAGTTTAATATTGTTTGGTTGAATTGGAAATAATAATGTTGGGTAAGGATTTAGTTGATTGTAATGGGGTATAGTTTAGGTTAAGGTGGAATTTATTTAAGCAGAGTGGGTTATAGTCTGGTGGACTTTGAATAATTTAGATTGAGTCGGATATAGTAGGGTACAACGGTGAATATAGTCTGGTGGATTCTATATTTTTTGGGTTGCATGGAATATAGTCGGGAGGATTTGGACATAATGGGTTCGATTGGAATTTTTTAGGGGAGGGGGGTAGTTGGATTGTGTGCAGTTGCGCAACAACTGCTTAGCATCTGGCAGTTGCCTGGACGGCGGCCTGCCCTAGTTCAAAAGTTCACCGTTAAATCTGCTGTATCCCATTATCTCAGTCTGATCAATTTGTGGATTAGAAACTGCTAAACCCACAGAGTCAAAATTATGAAAATTCGTGACAACAATTTAATGAAATTAAAATTGTAGAAAAAGGTCTTGAGAAGGGTGGACTAATTTACGACATGGCACAAGCAGCACCAAAAAGCTAAATTTTGAATTGTTGCCATATATTGACTATTATAGTAAAATGTATATTATATTAAGCTAAAAGCAAGTTAGCTTTTCGTGTACACGAACAAGATGGAGGAATTTTGATCGAATCCGATAGATTTGTGAGTGAGGTTGATGTTATTTTGAAAAATCATTGAATTATCAAAGCAACATTTACAAGGTAATTTAGTTTCTAGCTATTTTGATTTGAATGTTGGAAAAAAATATACAAAGCAATTTAGCAATTTATACATGTAATTTATCGATCATCGTAAATAAAAGGACATTTTCATGACCTTGAAAATCTAAGTACTAACGATTTTTATAGAATTTTTGCGAAATTAAAAATATTAAAATTAAAATCGATACAGCTTAGAAAAAAAAAAAAAGAAACGAAAACAAATTTCAGGAGAGCATTTTGATGATAAAGAACTTAACTGGGGTAAAATTAATTTAAAATTTTAATTTTTTTGTTGAATCATTGATTCGATGAATTACGGACGCTTCAACCTCAGGACATTTTGACCCCGGTCGGTTCGACCATGGACGGTTCGACCCCGTACGATTCGACACGAATGATTTGACCCCGGACAGTTCGACACAGACGTTTCAACTCTTTTTACTCTACATCTTAGAATTATTTAAAAAAAAAAAAAAAAAAAAAAATATTTTTTACAAAAATAATTCGCCATAATATCATCATGCATTGAAAATTAAATACAGTTTGAAATAATGATTTGTAACGTTTAATTTACGATGATTTGAAAAATTATATACACGTATAACCTTTTAACATTAACGTACATTCATGATTGTGACAAATGCGCAATTCCTCTCAGGTCCTTCAAAACTTATACTCCACTCCAACCCCGATCGGATGTAATAAAAAGGCAATGTTATCAAACAGTCCTTTCAAAGGGTGCCTACATTCTTGCTGCCCTCCATTCACTTTATTTACCTTTTCCATAACCTTTGCCAGAACACATCACGCTGTGGTGGTCACTTAGTATGGCTCTCGTTACATGTCATTATGTAAGCCTTGGTAAACAGGTTAAGAGTAATGACTGTACGTTCAGTCAGCTTCAAGTTATTGTCTGCTACGGGGCGGCATTAACTAATGAAATTTTTTAAACTTTAAAATACTAACGACTTTGTACGTCTTATTTAAATAAGTATTTATGCAATGGAGATCTTCACGTGTTAAGGTACAAAAAAAGTAAATGGAAGGGAGCGCGTTTGTAATATTTCCAGGGCCTGCGATGACAGTTGTTTCGCATGTCGACATCTTTTCTTATCATTAAAAAAACAATATCCTTTTTTTAAACACAATTATAAATTAGGTCTTTTTTCAGTGTGTTTGGAATAAAAAGTTTACTTTCTGTTTTTAATTTTTAATTTAAAATATACCAAAAATTAATTTAAAATATTAATAGTAATAAATAACAAAGAATAAATATTTTAAAAATTCAGGGGTAGACACAAATGGGTTGAAATGTTCGGGGTCAAAACGTCCTGGGATGGAAACGTCCTAGAGTCAAACTTGTCTGTGGTCCAATCGCTCGTGGTCGAATGGTCCGTGGTAGAAGTAAACGGGGTGGAAATTTCCTGGGGTCGAAATGTCCTGTGGTCCATCGTGTCCGGCAACATAGTTTGGATTTCCCTTGATTGTGGGAAATATATTATATTCGAAAATTGAAACATACTAACATACATTATACACCTTGGATACATATCGCATAGGATGTGCTGTCAGCTAAACCACATGACACATGATCTGAAGACACCTGAAACACATGACACGTACGATCTGTTTACACATGCACACCATATCATGTATAATCTGATGACACTTGAACCACATGACACATGATCTGATGACACATAAACCACATGACACATGATCTGATGACACATGAACCACGTGACACATGATCTGTTTAAAACTGCACACTATGTCGTGTATGATTTGATGACACTTGAACCGTATGCCACAAATGATCTAATGACACCTGAACCACATGTCACATGGGATCTGTTGACACCTGAACAACATGCCACGTATGATCTGATGACACCTGAACCACATGTCATGTAAAAACTGATTGCAACTAAACCACAAGTCACATGGGATCTGATGACAACTGAATCACATGTGACATGGGCTCTGATGACACCTGAACCACATGTGACATGGCATCTGATGACATCTGAACCACATGTCATATATAATCTGATCACACCTAAACCACATGGCACATATGATCTGATGACTGAACTGAACTGTCCCTTAACCCGACGCTGGGTTGTTGGGGTACCATTTTGAGCTGCGCACTATCTCATGCCAAGTGTCACGGTTCTGAGCTGCCTTCTGGGAATCGCTAAATGACAGGCCGGTCCACTCTTTGATATAGTCCTCCCAACTCTTCCTTGGTCTGCCTCTTTTCCTTTTTCTTTGGACTGTGCCTTGCAATATCGTCTTTGAGGGACCTCCAGATCTTGTCACATGTCCGTACCATCGTAATTTCCTCTTTCTAATTGAGGTGAGAAAGTCCTCGTAAGGGCCAATGACAGCACTTATTTTGTCGCGGACCGCTTCGTTCGTAATGTGCGCCATGTAGATCTAGGAGATGTTTAATACCTTTCGAAAAACATCTCATCTCTAGCGCATTAATTCTATTTTTGGAGGTCTGCGGTGAGCGTCCAAGCCTCACAACCATACAGGAAGACTGACATCGCCAGAGAGCGCATTAGTCAAATCTTTGATCTCAGGGAGAGCTCCTTGCTTTGCCAGATGTGTTTAAGTTTGCTTAACGCTGCAGTTGTTTGGGCCATTCTGGCAAGAATTTCTGGCTTTGAGCTTTCATCGGATATTATAGCCCCTAGATATTTAAAGGTAGGGACCTCCTCGAGTTTTTGCTCGTTTATCCGTATTTCTGATGACTCCTCAAACATATGTCATGTATTATCAGATGACACCTAAACAACATGTCATGTAAAATCTGATTGCACCTGAACCTAAGTCACGTGGGATCTGATGACACATGAACTTCATGTCATGTATTATGAGATGACACATGAACCACATGACATGTAAAATCTGATTGCGCCTGAACCACATGTGACATGGGATCTGATGACATCTAAACCACATGTCACATGGGATCTGATGACACCTGAACCTCATTTCACATAGTATGGGATAAAACCTGAACCGCATGTCATGTATTATCAGATGGCACTTGAACCACATGTCATGTATTATCTGATAACACCGGAAATACATGCCACGTATGATCTGATGAAACCTGACCCAAATGTCATGTATGATCAGACGACATCTAAAACATATCCCATGTATTATTATTTAACACCTGAACAACATGTCATGTATTATCAGATGACACCTGAACCACACGACACGTATGATCAGATGACGCCTGAAATACATGTTATGTATTATCAGATTACACCATAACCACATGCCATTTATTATCAGATGACACCAGAAACAAATGCCACGTATGATCTGATGACACCTGAACCATATGTTACAAGGGATATAATAAAACCTGAAACACATATCACATGGGATCTGATGACATCTGAACCATCTAAGACGTATCTTCTGATGACATTGAACCACATGTCATGTATTATGAGATGACACCTGATTCACATGTTATATATAACCTGATTACACCTGAACCACATGTCATGTATTATCAGATGACACTTCAACCACATGTCATGTATTATCAAATGACACCTGAACCACATGCCACGTATGATGTGATGACACCTGAACCACATGTCATGTAAAATCTGATTGCACATGAACCACATGTCACATGGGTGCTCTTGACACCTAAATCACATGTGAAATGGTGACACCTGATAACACCTGAACCAAATGTGATATAGGATCTGATGACACCTGAACCACACATGACATGGGATCTGATGACACCTGAACCACATGTCAATTATTATCACATGACACCTAAACCACATGTCATGTAAAATCTGATTGCACCTGAACTACATGTCCCATGGGATCTCATGACACCTGAACCACATGTCACATGGTATGTGATGAAACCTGATCCACATGCCACATTTGATCTTATGACACCTGAACAACATGACACGTATGATCAGATGATACCTGAAATACAAGTCATGTATGATCAGATGACACCTGAACCACATGTGACATGGGATCTAAATTCACATGAACCACATGTCATGTATTATCAGATGACATCTGAACCACATTTCATGTATTATCAGATGAGAACTGAACCACATGCCACATATGATCTGATGACACTTAAACCACATGTCATGTATTATGAGATAACACCTGAAACACACGCCACGTATGATCTGAAAATGGGCTTAATATAACTCCAATAAAGTTTATTTAAAGCACGAAAAAACGTAAGACAATACAATTACAATGGTATAGCATACAAATTTAAAAGTGAGAGTTTGTATCCGTGAAAAACAGAAAAGATAAAACAGTCAAAAGAAATAAACACAAGTACGAAAAATTCGTACCGTACTGTGAATCTATCAACATAAAAAAGTTTGCGACAAAGTTTAGGCTATCTACTACCTTGAGTAGCTGATGTAAACACTTAAGATTTTAAAATTATAACTAAGTATCATTAACTGAATACCAATCAAATTTTATAAAAGTGCTACTTTAAAAATTCATTGACCAGCCGCTAGAAGACACATGCACCGACGAGCCGTGCGGATAATGGTTGACGTTATTCTAACGGCTAAAACGTGCGGACAATCACCTCGATTTTTTAGAAAAAAATACTATTCTTTTTCAAAATTAAAATAGAATTTCCCTTTTTAAAAAAAATAATTATAAAATAAATTTTTACTGTTTATCGTTTGATTGATCAAAGATGGTGGCAATGATGGCGGTCGCGTCGAGAGCGGTATTGTTTCTAGATTGCAATTACCTTCTTCTTCTTCTTATTTTCCAAGGTATATCCTTTCCTAAAATAAATTTAAAAATTTTGGGGAGTGGTTTTAGGAGTGGTTGAACGTTCGCTCTATGAATAGGAATTCATACACCTTAACCAATAATAAAAAAAAGTTCTGTGCCGATAGACGTGTCTTACTAGTGATATTTTGTAAGGATATAGCTGGAGAATTTAAAAACAAATAGAAGTAGTGCTCCTATTATCTTTTTCGTGATTGTCTTACTTTGCCCAGTCCATTACATTTTGAGCATTTTCCCTCGGTTAGGAGTATTGCCCTGCTCATCATCCTTGAAACCTGCATAGTAACACAGGTAAAGGCGGGGAAAAGACTATATTTAGTCTTGATCCGTCAAACGATAATTTAAATTATTTTTTTTTAAATAGCCAAGTGATTACATTTGTGCCAGCTATAGGTTCAGAAAAAAAAGGTGTTGAAAAACTTAAATTCACTCACCTTTATGACTTTCTCTGTTTTTTTCAATTGCTAAAGCCACCATCATAAACGCAATTAGACAAGTTGTAAAATGTGTTTTGTGTTTCATATCCAAAATCTAATCCTCAAGAGGATTTTTAAAATTTATACAATGTTTATGCCAGCTCTTATCATGCGTAAACCAAGATGTGGTTGTTGACACTTGTTTGATAGACTTTTCAAGTGAATATATTTTGATTGGGTAAGAGAGGTGTTGTGATTTCTGCAAGTTCTACGAATGCACCGTGGCTGGCACAGGTCACATTATGAGAGGGACGAGGTCTTAACTAGGTGACCACCACATTACGCCGCGTGTTCGCAAGAGTTTATTGAAGACTGCATAACGGGAGTCGGGGCAGAGACATTGTAGGGGTCTTGATAAAAGGCTCAGATTAATTCGGTTAGGGGTTGGGCTGTATATACCTTGAAAGACTTTCTACCAACCTTTTTATTTGGCTTATAAAACAGTTTTTCAAAATTAGTTGTTAAATAACTTTTTAAGTGATAATTAAAAAATGGAATCTGCCTTAGAATACAGCATGTATGGCAATAACGTATTTGCATTGATTGTTGACTGGTTGTCAGTGTATGTAATTTTCAATCGTCCAATCTTGAATTAAACGTTACAATTAGCTTTTGCATATAGTTTTTATTTTTAATTGATACTAATAATCTATATATGTATATNTATATAATATATATATATATATATATATCAAAGTATGTGTATATGTATGTATGTATGTATGTCCTGTATAGCTGACTAAACCATTCATTCGATCTTGATGAAACTTTAGGAAATTGTTGATTATGCTTCCGTGATGTTTTGTGCGGCTAAGCATTTTGAGCATTCTCACTCACAGTCCCAAGGTCCCTAAATGTTTTTTATTTCTAAAATGGGCTATATAAAAATACTTTTAAGCATTAGCTACTTGAAAAATAAATGGATCTAGACCAACCGTAGTACAAACATATGTTATAGCCCATATTAATATATCATACGGCGTTGAAACCTTTATGTAAATTTCTCTGAGGCTAGGGGCAAAATCTTTTTTTTTTTTGTAAGCTTTAAACACTTTATTTTCATTATGAGTTTACACGACCTCGAAAGATATTGAAAAATGTATAAATTATAATTTAGATTTATTTAGATTTAAATAAACAGTTATTTTGAAGTTAATCTTTTGCACCGATTGGGCCTGGGGGTTCTTGGATCTTGACCAAACAAAAGTAGTACATACATATTTTATAGTCCAAATTAAAATACCATACTGCGTTGAACCACTTATGTACATTTCTTTGAGACCGGATCCAAAATTATTTTTTATGCTTTTAACACTTTATTTCCATTCTGATTTTACACAACCTTAAAAGATATTGAAACATATAAATATATATATATATATATATATATATATATATATAATGATTCAGATTGAAATAAACAGTTATTTTAAAGTTAATCTTTTGCACCGATCGGGAATGGTGGCGCTTAATGTCGTTGTTGCCTATATAATATATTTACAGATTGTGCTTACGTTAACGACTCGGAAAATGGATGGATCTGAAACAAACTTAACAGCCAATATGAAAATAAAAATAGGACAATGAACTCCTAATAACCCTTACTTTGAGGCTTGGTGCCCGAAATTCCCTTTTTTTAAAAAAAGTGTAAGTTTGTATTCCACATTCAATTTACTATTTCGACAAGTAATGACAAATATATCCATTATCATTTATATATTGCACATTATAAACCCTCGAGCCCATAACAGTGGCATAGCTAGAGCTTTTGCCGCACAGGGCGGTCTCTTATTTGCCGCTCTTTTAGGGCCCGTCCATAAATGACGTCACGCATCGGGGGGGGGGGGGGGGGGAGGAGTCAAACGTTTCAAGTCACATCAAAACGCCCAAACTTAAATAAAAGTTTCTCTTAAATATATTATTACTGATGCATTAATTAATGACGTTCTAAATGGCTTCACGCTTGTTACGATATAAGAGTGGAGCCTTAAGCTAAAAACATAATTAAATGATCAAAAATTGATTATAAACATGCTCATTGTCAAATAGCAAATACGGCTTTTAAAGAGGAAGGGGAGGTTCGTCACATCGAAGAAGGGGTCTAAGTTTTGGGACGAGGGGGCAGGGGGTGAAAAACCAGCCAAATCGCGTGACGCCATTTAAGGACAGCCTTTTGGGTCAATGTTATGATGGTTTATAAATTAATAAGTGTGAATAAATAATTGTAATTGAAACGAAGTACACTGTAAAAGGTGGGCAACATTGTTATCGCTCATTAAATCAATCTCTATAGCACGCATGTAGTATTTCAGCTTTCTCGTGTATAAAATCAGAACATTGACTTAAATTATCTTGGTATCTTTTATTTTAAGATATTTGTTTTCTTTTACATTAATAACTTTAAAAACGTAAGGGATTTTGATATATATGATTATACTAAAAACTTTGATTGAAAATTAAAGTTATTGTCAAGATGACAATCCCTGGTATTACAATCTACATGGGCTGTTGTGGCCATGAATGATGTTGCTGGGGTGCGGAGACTTAAGTTCACAGTGAGTGGAAGGATTTATTTTAATTCTGAAGTAAAAAAAATTATCTGAGAAAATTTATTTTAAAATAAATCCGCTTAGAAAAGACTTTGTATGTGGTCATTTATTTTGCATCACCGTTGAAACAGGTCATTCAATACGTCACATGGTGAAACAGACAATTCAATACGTCACATGGTGGAACTGGTCACTTTATATGTCACACTGGTAAAACAGACAATTCAATACGTCACATGGTGGAACTGGTCACTTTATATGTCACACTGGTAAAACTGACCATTCAATACGTCACATGGTGGAACTGGTCACTTTATATGTCACACTGGTAAAACAGACCATTCAATACGTCACATGGTGGAACTGGTCACTTTATATGTCACACTGTTAAAACAGACAATTCAATACGTCACATGGTGAAACTGGTCACTTTATATGTCACACTGTTAAAACAGACAATTCAAGGCGTCACATGGTACAACTGGTAACTTTATATGTCACACTGGTAAAACAGACAAGTCAATACGTCATATGGTGGAACTGGTCACTTTATATGTAACACTGTTAAAATAGACAATTCAATACGTCACATGGTGGAACTGGTCACTTTATATGTCACACTGTTAAAACAGACAATTCAATACGTCACATGGTGGAACTGGTCACTTTATATGTAACACTGTTAAAACAGAAAATTCAATACGTCACATGGTGGAACTGGTCACTTTATATGTAACACTGTTAAAACAGACAATTCAATACGTCACATGGTGGAACTGGTCACTTTATATGTCACACTGTTAAAACAGACAATTCAATACGTCACATAGTGGAACTGGTAACTTTATATGTCACACTGGTAAAACAGAAAATTCAATACGTCACATGGTACAACTGGTAACTTTATATGTCACACTGTTAAAACAGACAATTCAATACGTCATATGGAACAACTGGTCACTTTATATGTCACACTGGTAAAACAGACAATTCAATACGTCACATGGTACAACTGGTAACTTTATATGTCACACTGGTAAAACAGACAATTCAATACGTCATATGGTGGAACTGGTCACTTTATATGTCACACTGGTAAAAAAGACAATTCAATACGTCACATGGTGGAACTGGTCACTTTATATGTCACACTGTTAAAACAGACAATTCAATATGTCACATGGTACAACTGGTAACTTTATATGTCACACTGTTAAAACAGACAATTCAATACGTCACATGGTACAACTGGTAACTTTATATGTCACACTGGTAAAACAGACAATTCAATACGTCACATGGTGGAACTGGTCACTTTATATGTCACACTGTTAAAACAGACAATTCAATACGTCACATGGTGGAACTGGTAACTTTATATGTCACACTGGTAAAACAGACAATTCAATACGTCACATGGTGGAACGGGTCACTTTATATGTCACACTGGTAAAACAGACCATTCAATACGTCACATGGTGGAACTGGTCACTTTATATGTCACACTGTTAAAACAGACAATTCAATACGTCACATGGTGGAACTGGTCACTTTATATGTCACACTGTTAAAACAGAAAATTCAATAAGGCACATGGTGGAACTGGTCACTTTATATGTCACACTGTTAAAACAGACAATTCAATACGTCACATGGTACAACTGGTAACTTTATATGTCACACTGTTAAAACAGACAATTCAATACGTCACATGGTACAACTGGTCACTTTATATGTCACACTGGTAAAACAGACAATTCAATACGTCACATGGTACAACTGGTAACTTTATATGTCACACTGGTAAAACAGACAATTCAATACTTCACATGGTGGAACTGGTCACTTTATATGTCACACTGTTAAAACAGACAAATCAATACGTCACATGGTACAACTGGTCACTTTATATGTCACACTGGTAAAACAGACAATTCAATACGTCACATGGTGGAACTGTTCACTTTATATGTCACACTGGTAAAACAGACAATTCAATACGTCACATGGTGGAACGGATCACTTTATATGTCACACTGGTAAAACAGACCATTCAATACGTCACATGATGGAACTGGTCACTTTATATGTCACACTGGTAAAACAGACAATTCAATACGTCACATGGTGGAACTGGTCACTTTATATGTCACACTGGTAAAACAGACAATTCAATACGTCACATGGTGGAAATGGTCACTTTATATGTCACACTGGTAAAACAGACAATTCAATACGTCACACTGGTAAAACAGACAACTTAATTCGTCACATATTGAAACAGACAATTAAACACGTCACTCCGGTGAAACAGACAATTAAATATGTCACGTGGTGAAACAAACATCTCAATACAACCCATGGTGAAACAGACAATTCAACACGTCACTCCGGTGAAACAGACTATTCAATATGTCACATTGTAAAACAGACAATTCAATGGTCACATTGTGTAACATGTCAATCAATACGTCACACAAGTAAAACAGACAATTCAATACGTCACATTGTGAAATAGACAATTCAATACGTCACATTGTGAAACAGGTAATTCAATACGTCACACCAGTAAAACAGATAAATCCTTAAGTCAGAGTTTCTTCTTTTGGTGTGGGGGGGGGATTTAAAGTAAATATATTTCAAAAATTCTAATTACCTGATGATTTTAAACTAAAAAAACTATACTTTGATATCTCTAAAAATTAATCATGCTAAATACCAAAATGTAGGTAAATGAAAAATAATATTTGTTGTACAATTTAAAGGTGAGACAAAATTCCCCTCCCCCCTTTAAAAAAAATATATATAAAAAATAAAATCACATCCTGAGAGACATTTTTGAATTTTTAAGTAAAAAAAAAAGGAAAGCAAAATATTATCTTTCCTTATAGATCTACTGACCAACTCATAATTCATAAATTGGGTAAAATAATCCCATCCATTTTTTCTGTTGTTTTTGAAATCAAATTTGAGAAAGAAATTGTCTACTCCAATGTTGAAAGCTCACTTACTCTGAAAAAATGGACGGGAACAATTACTCCCACAACGATCGACAGTGGAAGTGTTTCGATGTATGATCAGAAGCAGCAGAAATTAAACACTGTCAATGATGATGAATGTTATACAATAAACTTTATAGAATATCAGCATGGTAATAGTGACGTGCTCATATGGATACTTTACTTTTTTTAAAGCTAATATGCTTGGATTATGCTTCATATTCGTTGGTTTTAAGGTAAACATTTTATGTTAAATGTGTCCGTAAATTTTGTTGATAGTTCTTATATTTGTCAGTAAATATTACTTTATTGAGTTGGCAAACCTAGTTCACATATATAAAATATAATTTCTTTATTTCTTTAATTTTTATCTTTCCTTTTATTTTATTTTTATTGAACTTTATTTTAACGCTTTTCATTTTTGAAGCTATTAAACTTACACACAATGTGCCACTCCAAGCTTTCGATTGGCTCATGTTTGATGTACAGTATTCTTTGTTTTTACAACAGGAGCGGCTGTCAAATTTTAAGAGTCATTTAAGCTACAACCACATCACTTGATTGATTTTCAGTACAATAGTGACAATAGCCATAGTATCAGAAAAATTTATATCCAATATGGAGTTTGAACTTTTGAATGTTGAAAGGTCACATGCCTTAGGATAGTTCCTTTATATCTGTTATTACTATCTTAAATTTGCTTTTTCTTTTATTTCGAGAAAAAGATCGACTTTCTTATATTTTTTTTCTTAGAAACTAATTAACGACCAAGAATTTACCGCCCCTTACAAAGTGCGCACGGGGCATATGTACCCCTCCCCCCCCCCCTTTTGCTACGCACATTGCCATTGCAGTTGCTCCATAAAATTATCAATTTATAAATTAATTTCCCATGACACGTTTAAAAATTCTCTCTTTAAATTAAAAAATAAAATAGTTCAACTCAACTGTAGATACTTACAAAAAGTTTATTTTTATTATCACTGTCAACACTAAGTATTCAGCTTGATCATCATTTTCACTTGATTAAAAAAAAAATTTATGTGCTTGATAAGTCGACATAGATGAACATGTGAGGACATTATTACTAGGATTAGTTCTTAATGAAAAAAAATATTAGCGTCTGATTTTTGTGGGTTTTTTTCTGATAAAACAAGCGCGTAATTCAATAAACAGATAATAATCCTTTCGACTTTTCACTAATTGGAATTTTTAACTCCTCTTCTGAATAAAAATCATATCCGCAAATTTAACCATCGTCTTATTTTAGCGCCACACTCATCCACACACCCACCCCCATGATATCACCTTTTCATAAACGTAAGGCCACGCCCCATACTCACGCTTGCTGGTGGGAATTTTTGACCGACGTGGCCGATATCGCCACGCCTGGGAGGTGCTTGCAGATGGGGGGAGGCGCCTGGGAGGTCACGCTAACTAAAGGGTCCACACATGTTTTCAACAAGGGTCCAATTAAGTGTGACCCATGGTTCAATGTGGGCCATATTATCTATTAATATTAAAAGGAAATAGGGTATTTGTAAATATCTCTATCACAGCCGCAAGTGTAGGCAAATTGAGGGTTTTTGACGGTTCTCTGTTTTGTCGACGTTTACCGGTTGCTTAATCATTTAGTGGGTGCCCGGGGTTCGCACTGCTGAGGATCTTAGGCAGGCCAGGATAGGCCTCATTGTGAATTGAGGACTTTTGCGCTAACCCACTAGGCTCGTTCTAATTTTTGCTGGAAGCCTCATTCTAAAAATAATTGTTCCCACTCCTATACTTATATAAAATTTTCGGTAAACATGTACCGGCGGCCATCTTTGTTGTTATGGCATGTCCTTAAAAAAGCTCAAATTTAAATTCTATATCTATACCTAACCCAAACCATAAAAACTTCAATTGTCCGAAAATTCTAAAGCTATACTTAACCCAAACCCTAAAACCTTTAATTTGTAAAAATCCTTTTAAAATTTATAGAACTCTGTTTCCAGCAACCGGTAGCGTCGTGACGTCACGGTCGAGATTCTTCACTTCAGCCAAGTTTTCAGCCGCAGCATCACATTAGCTCAATTGTTTTGTTTTTCGTTGTTGTTGGTTATTTTAATTTTTAAATTTTCTTTAAAAATTGTTTTAATTACACTACAAATCATAATTTGTGTTGCCTTTTACAACCCAACTCAAAATCCTCCACTTTCAAATCCCCCACGCCCGTGCCCAAACCCTGCAAACATTTGTCTTCATTAAACATACATGCATACTGTTTAGCTAAAATTATATTTAATCGCCATAATTGAAGATTGCGAATGCTCTTGGAGACTACATTGCTTCCGAAGACAGCCTAAATAAAATCAATAACAACTATAACTGTTATTTGGCGTTATTTAATTTTTACCCCTATCTCCTATTTTTTTTCATATTTAAATTATCCTTCAATCACTAAACGTACAGACACAAGATAATGGAAAACAAATCAAAGTAGTAATTAACGACAAATTGATACAATTTTTCATTGTTAATTAAGTATAAACGATATGTTATTTATTATATCATTTTCAATATATTGTTTACGTCTTTTCCATTGAATTTTGAATTTTCTTTGTTAATGAAATGGTGTTGCTATTCCCGGCAAAATGGAACTGAAGTCTGAGAGCACGGAAAAAACGCTGAGAATCACTTTGAAGTTGGAAACGGTCGCAAGATGGTGTAAGGGGAATGAATATAAGTCCTTTAGAGAGAACAGATCTTTCATCCTCTGAGAGAGGTAAATCTGGGGTTATACAAACGACCAAATTCTTGCTGGTGGTGGTCTGTAGATGTGTAGGTTTGGACAAGGTTTTAGTTTACTCAGATTCTTCTTTTTGTTGGTTGACAGGAAAAGATAAAGGTCACGGTTGAGTTGGTGGATTATGACTCTAACGATATTAAAAGCCAGGTGGTGGTCACGTAACTTAGAAAGTATGCGGTCTTCAAGGCGGTAGATAAGGGTGCTGAGATAAGCGATATACCGTTTGTGGGTGTGTATGAGAAGACGCAAACGTTGAAAAGCAACTTTCTTCTCAAGTGATTGAAGTTTGGATATAAAAGGCTCTTTGCCGAAACGTTCGCTGTTTTGTTACTTCCTGTCAGACTAACCATTACCTTGTTTACGTCTTTTCCATTTAATTTTTTATAAGCCTGATTGCAGTCCTACCCCTCATTTTGTCGATTTGTTAACTTTTCATAATTTTCACAAAAAGTAACAAGAAATGCAGGTCGTGAGAACTATAAATCCTATAATAGTTGTTTTATTAGTATATCTTCTAATGTTGACACAGTAACTGATGAATAATTAATTTAAATTTAAGCTAGCAGGATACACAATATACAGTACCACTACTGCCTGTGCCCTATTGTGCCTATTTTCCGGGTGCCGAGTGATTCTCTCAGTGACATTATCAAACCGTTTGGCGTCTCGTACCACTTTTTCGCTGATGACTCGCAATTGTACGACTCTGCAGTTCCCGCAGAGGTTCCTCGTCTTGCAGTGAAAGTCAGTGGTGCTATTACCAGTGTCTACACATGGATGGCTGAAAACAAACTGAAAATGAATGAAGAAAAGACAGAGGTAATCCTCATCGGAACCAGACACAAATTGTTAAATGTTGGGGGTACCAACTCGCTAAATATCATGAATTGTCAGGTCCCTTTAGCCGACAAGGTGAGGAACCTCGGTGTGATCCTTGACTGTACACTGTCATTTGACTACCACATATCCAATCTATGCAGAGGTCTATACCTTCAATTACGTAGATTAGGCCAAATAAGACCTTACCTGTCCACTGACTCTGCAAAAACATTGGCAGTTGCCCTAATACTATCGAGAATGGACTACTGCAACGCACTACTCGCCGGTCTGCCCGAAGACAAAATTGCCAGGCTCCAGCGTATTCAGAACAGTGCCGCACGCCTGGTTATGTGCAAATCGAAGTGGGTCTCAGCAACCGCCCTTCTTCGCTCCTTACACTGGCTACCTGTTAAGGCAAGAATCGAATACAAGATCGCATCAATTTGCCACCAGTGTTTAAACAACAAAAGAATGCCATTGTACCTGAGTGAGCTCATTTCACCATATGTGCCACAAAGAGACCTGCGTTCAGCGGTTTCCTCATTACTTGCTGTGCCGCGTTCTTCCCTCCAGATGTGCGGAATGAGAGCTTTCTCATCATTTGGCCCGAAAGTGTGGAACTCACTTCCCCTCGGGCTTAGACAGACCGCCTGCTATGACAATTTTAAAAAGAACCTAAAAACTCACTATTTTAAT
Source organism: Radix auricularia (assembly GCA_002072015.1). Classification (NCBI taxonomy): domain Eukaryota; kingdom Metazoa; phylum Mollusca; class Gastropoda; family Lymnaeidae; genus Radix; species Radix auricularia. The sequence goes on along the minus strand of MUZC01003479.1, from coordinate 260,180 downwards.
ACCTACCTCTAGAAATTGTAGAAATTGTTTATCTTGTAAATAGTCTGATTTTTCATACGTGTTATTTACCTCAGCCATTTGTTTGAAGCGCATTGAGCCTACATTATGTTTGTTAAATGGCGCTATATAAGTGTTATCATTATTATTATTATTATTATTATCTCACGGTGACTCTCTTCCCTTATATAGTCCGGCTTAGTCGTATTGGCATATCCTCTAGCCCTGAAACGTACATTTCCGGTCATTGTTTTAGAGGACCGATAATTTTTTCCGGCACCCAACTACATTGTGCTTGGCTGATGCGATACGGGGGGGGGGGTATTATTCGAGCACTTATAATACGCCAAAAGCGAGGCGCCAAGCGATGCGTTTCCGACACCCAAATACAACATTGTGCCGGGCTGATGAGAGAGGGGGGCATTTTTCGAGGACTGATAATGGTAACCTCCACTGAAGCTTCTGGCACCAAAAATAAACAACATTGTGCTGGCGACGGAAACTACTTCCGGTCATTGTTTTAATTTAGTAATAATATCCCTTAGAGACCATGAAGGTCCACATAGGCGCAAGTGAAGTACCGTTCACAAGTTTCATTGACCACTAACGAGCGTGGGATTGTGTTGTTAGCACAATGCCCCGGGGGTCTTGCCAGATCCACGGTTTCGAACCCGCGACACGGGTTCTTGCTGCGGTTCGGTAGTCCAGCTCGCTACAACGTAGACCACCGCGCCCCGCTGGGTCATTGTTTAGAGGACAGATAATTTTCACCTACCCCAGAAGCGAGGCGCCATATACACAACATTGTGCTGGCGATGACGCGAGTCCCATATATTCTGGAACTGGAGGCCACCACCCAGGTCACACCACTCTGCCGAATTGAACAGAGGGCAATTTGTTTGTGTGCGTGGTGGGGGGGGGGGCAGTTGTGGCGCGGGCACACGACTACACACACACACACATATAATATATATATATGTATATGCATACTTGTGTATTGTATGTCCGATGAAAAAGGCTCTTTGCCGAAATGTTTTGTTACGTCCTTTCAGGCTAAACCTTACCCTGTTTACGTCTTTTCCATTTATTTTTTATAAGCCTGATTGCAGTCTCACTACTTATTTTGAAAATAAGTCGTGTGTTTGCGAGAGTTTTGAGTTTTTGATGACGACTTTTGAATTTATGCAAAAAAATAGTATTTTGAGAAGTAGATCTAGATGTTATCAATCTAAGTTGTCTCATTTAACTCTCTAACGTTCAGCTTGGTTCTTTTGTTTATTTGTTGTTGCTGGATGTTTTTTTTAAATTCTTTGTGCTTAATTTTTCACTGCATGTGTTGGTATTGATTTACAATGCTTTGTTATTTCTTAACTTTTAAGCAGCTGCACAAATTCGGGGTTGGGGGAGATATTCCAGTTAATCAACTAATTTATTATTTAAAACATTTTGCTCTGTCATTAAAATTGTTTCTTGGCGGCAATGAAGACTAAACCGTGTCAGGAGCGTACCCCCCCCCCCAAAATGTTTGGCATCGATAGAGGACTCACAGAGTTTCATTGAGTCGGGTTGGCGGGGGGTGGGTTGGGAGAGAGACGTTTTGAGGATAAGAAGTCACCGTGACATTTTGCGGTTATTGTCTGACACTGTGGGACACTAGATTACATCGCTGCAAGGCATTTACATCAATGAACTTTAATGTCAGCTTTGTCCTTGTGAGCCTGGAAAGATGGCTCATGGGTGATGTAGTTTTGTTTTGTTGTTTTAATTTTGTTTTTTTGGTTTTGAGGGGGAAGGGGTCGTAGTATCCCACGCGTCACAGATTTGGGTGACGTCGCACGTGGTGTTGGCTAGGAAGAAATGGGAGGGGGGAGGGGCAGAGGCTACCACTTTCGATGAGTCAAGTATTAGATCATACCCGACAGACGAGACGCCCTTATGCAGAACTCACAGTTAGAGATTTTGGGGAATAGCAAATGAATTTTTAATTTTGAAATAATCTGTCGTCATGATTTTTAGCACACGTTATGCTCAGTTAATTTGCATCATATTCAAGTGCAGCTATCGTTTTGTTATGCGGTGGGCTGTGAACATTATCAAAAGCGATGTATTTCTACTGAAAATGTTTGATACAGTTGAAGAACTGGATAAGGAGTCGTGAAACTTATTGTTTTCACTTTGTTCTCCACATTCTCCAAAAACGTGAATTCAGCACACCTGTGAAAGCAGTGAACTAACGAAATCATCATCTAGATATTTCTGAACAATCTTCTTGGAAATAATGCAAAAAGTCACGCCACGATTGGTATCATCTGCGCATGCTCGGTTATGTTCGAAACAAACAATAAAAAAAGATAAATAAATCGGGCCTTTCGGCTGGCAAAATATATAGGATTAAAGGCCTTTAACTGATATAAAATATTCATGGATACACAATTAATGAAATTTTTGCGATGAATAAAATTAAAGTAGGACTACTGAATTTAACCATTAATTTTTCGATTAATCAATAACATATTTTTAAGGATTAAATTTTTTTTAAACGTATAATCGACCAACCGCATTAAATGAACTGGAAGTCAAAAAGTAAACTATTTCGGCTGTTAATTGTAAACGAATTTCCAGTTACACGTACATTTTGGTTTTAAACAATAGACTGATGTGAATGTACAAAATATTATTAAGGATTATTGTGTCCATTGAGAGAAACCGTTTGCCGAACATGCAATGTTACCCCTAAGTCTAACCTTCATTAGTGCGTCATCAACGTTTTAAAAAAAATCGTGTGATATCTGTTTTACAAATTTTCTGTGCGGTGATTCTAAACTTCTGCGTCTCGACAGTCAAATATCTGCGTAGCCGCACTGCTTAAAGGGAAAATTGCTACCAGGGTTCTAACACTTTACTAACATATCACCTGGAAACCAAAACATCATTTGCCATATCAGAAACTATAGCTAGAACAATCTAAATGTATGTGAACGATTGTCCACCCGGTTGGACATATTGCCAATACGACCCGGCCATCACTTGAACCAAATAATGTCAATTCACATGTCTGTTTCTATTGTTGGTTCAAAGATGATATCTAAATAGTCTTTCCTGTGTTATTTGGATTTTTGATGAGTAAGTTTAATAAATATTATTTATGAGAGTATAAATTTCTATATTTTGAGTTAATCGAAATTAAATATTAATTGATTGTTAATTTTGAAAAGCATATGATTAAATTGATATTAATCTTTCAAAGACTTAAAATAAATAAATCTTTGGATTTACAAAATTATTTGAAATAATCTGGCATCTGGCAAGAGAATGGTGTCAATTAGTGAGTATCCTGCGATTTTGGCGGCGTCGATATATAAATTTCGAAATCATGAGATGAAAAGTCAAGTAACGCATTCGTGTTTTGCAAGACATATTAATAATATTCCCAATCAGTGCTAACGCCTCTGGCACGACCAAGAAAATCATTTTCATGCCCGTGAACGATTTTAATAATTTAACTCCCCAATTTTATGACCGACATGAATTTTTTACACTATTGAAACAAAACAAAACATCACAAGCCACCAGTCAACTGAGGTCACTGGACATTCGTATGGGTCAAGACCGTGTGAGAACTGATTAATTTCAGCTTATTATTGGAAATGCTTTTAAAGAGCATAGCTTTTAATGTGATATACCGTAATAACAGTTTGATAAAAATTTACTCAACAAGCGACGTAAGAACGTTGATGTGCATGGTTCTAGCCGCTCGATTATTTTGCCTATTCAGGGGCAGAGAGTCTTTTTGTTTTCTTGTTATAAAAATTGCCTTGCCCCAGGTGCCTCTAAAAGTTATATCTGCACCACTGATCCAGTATAGACTAATGTTTGTATCAACGCAGGTAACCTGTACCAGTGAATTAACATAAAAGTTTGGGAATTATAAACTTTGAAACTTAGTTTAACTTTTCAATGACTTGAATTGCTTAACAATAAAACGTCCTCTTGCTTGCTGTATAAAAATGTTTATCTTACATTTGTGAATACAAGAAATGTTAACCGACAAAAACTGACTTCACCTCACAAGGATATACCTTTGCGGTTAAAGCTGAACTATAGGCCAGAGTATACCCCCCCTTCTCCCACGCAAGAATATAACCCTACAACAACATTAGGATAGATAGTAATAAATGGATGAAGTACTATATAGACATTATGTTTTCAGATTTTAAAAAATGTATTCCAAATGCAGAAAATTTTGTCTATAAAATAAAATTATTAACTCATTATCAGTAATGAAAATGAGCATTACCTTTTATTTGAAATGGATCCTTTAGCTTTAATTTACTACATGCTCTTTCTCTCCTAGTTACTTATATCTAAAATAATGGAGTGTAGCGGAAATGAGTGGGAACCTTTGATTCAGACATATTTTATAACTATGAAATAGTAGATTGTTTCGCCGTTTGTAGATCCAAATTTACAGTCTATACAAAAATATTGCTGAAATGAATGTTATTTTTTCATTTAACATTTAAATAATCAAGAACTACATGAAATATTTTGAATTAAAAATTAAAGTCTTGTTATATTTGTTACTTTTCAAAAACTAACGAACATTTTTGATTACTTACACTAGATGATTGTTTCAATCATTATGTTGAGTTCACAAAAAGGAAGGCCCTAGAGTACGTGGCGCCCAAGGCAGAAAAAGATTTTCGGGGCAATGGGGCCGTACATAAATGACGCCACGCAATTGTAAACGGTTTTGTACCGCCCCCTCCCATTTTATTGTGAAATGTCGTCACAAAAAGTTAGACCCCCTCCACTATGACGTCATAAAACTTTGGCTTCCTATCACCCATAAAAGTCATATATTGTATTTGAATATGAGAATGTCTTAAATAACTTTTTTTGTCATATAAGTATGTGTTTAGTAGACAATTTAGTAACAATTAGTTCTCCGATTAATCGGTAAAAATTAATCGTCAAAAAAGTGTCCCCTCCACCTATCAGATAGACGCGTGACGTCATTTATGGACGGCTACAAGGCATTAGAATTCTAAGCAAAATTTTGTCAGTTCCGATAGTAATACATCAAGCAGGTGTTGTCCGGTACTTTCTTCTTCCTTTGGAAAAAATATGCAGTGCTCGTTAATACTATCCGAATATCCACCTCCTGGGCTTATACATTACAGTGAATTGCCAGTGACATCTGTTCTTGATCACTTTTGTCTGGTGTGCAGCAATCAAGAATTATTGAATAGCATTTAGTTGATTTTACTATTTTTGTCCACTAGTTTTCCTTACTTTAGTTCCAATCAACCAAAATGTGATTATTTTGAATTCGCATTCAAAAGTAGTGATCGTGAATTTCGTCAGTTTGAATTCTTCGAATGCGCTTCTGCAAACCTGAGAAAATTTTGCCAGCAATTTAACGAGAATCAAAATTTCCATTGTGTGCCTGTTGTATGTTATCGACTGAACTTCGAAATGCCATACTGTGCTCAGCAAGAAATAATACAATGGCCATAAGACGTTGAAATACACTATATGTTTAAGAGCGTTTTTACAGTTTATTAGTGTTTAACTTTGCTAGTCGATTTTGCATTTTTTCGTTAGCCTGTTTTCCAGCTTAAATAATTTCAAGGCATATGTTATATGTCCTTTTGATTTCTTATGATAAGATAGTTGCACCTTGAAATTTTTACAATCCCAAATCTCGCCGTATCCCAAAGCAGGCTAGATTTCTATATGTTGTCAAAAGGTTTGCAGCAGAAATATGGAAGTCTTTTTGGTTGACGGGAGGGTCTCCTTAAAAAGTAATGATCCAAAAATATCTAGTTAAAGCCGAAAATGGCTTTTTTAACATTAAAATGTTCTCCCGAATCTATAAATTTTTATTAAAATGATGTAGGAAATAAATTTGTTACTAGGATTTTGGGTGATACTAATATTATATTCTACATCTATTTGAAAATTTATTTTATTCTGAAAAACTTAATATTAAGTTTTCTCGATAAAGTTGTTGTTTTTCAAACAAAAAAAATTGTGTCGCGTAATAGTAGTAAATTTGAAAGAAGTAATAAAAAATATTTCGTCAAAGCACGGTGTCGTAAAAAGCGCGAGCCCAGTGTGGATGCCTCGTTCGCCTTGCCCTAAAGCAGCTCCGGCAGCAGCTCCGGGTTTACTATCACATTGAAAATAAGCTTACATTGAAAATAAGCTTGTGAAGTTAATATAGAAAGAATTTAATTTACATTTTAAATTCTTAATAGCATTAATTTAACAGCCAAACCAGAAAAAAGTTGACTTCCAAAATAAAATGTAACAAATATACCAAAACATAAAAATTTGAATTGAAATTAAAGAATTTGATTAAATTAGAATCTAAATAGTAATTGGTAACCAACTCCAAAAGCCATCACTTAAGGAATATTTTAGTATTTACTATAAAAGTTAAACACTACTGACATCTGTGGTTTGTGTAGTTAGAGAGAAAAATAACAAATTAGTAGCTACCAGGGATGTAATAGAAAAAAATCAACTACTTAATTTAATACACCGCTTGCCTCCCGTCAAGTCAGTATATTTCATTCAAAGCAATACATTTATTTAAAAGGACATTTGATTACATCGAATTGTGCCGATACTATCTTTCTAAAATTATGAGACAGTGAGGCAGGATGTCAGTCAAAGAATAGGACATGTGATACATAACAGAGATTGAACTGAAAACACTTATTGAACTATAATGTTGTCTTGTGATGGTTAATCAAACACAGTGAAATAACATTACATAATAGGATTAAACTGTGTAAAAACATTGTCATAAAAATAACAAAAGCGGCGTCAAAAGTGTGATATTGTTTTGTGCGGAATACTTATGGTGCCCCTACCCCACCCACACTCCCCTATTCTATGCTAAGGTCCTTATCTCTTATTATTATTCATATCTTATATATTTTAACAGACGTCCCAACTGTACAGAGGATTATGGCGTCCTATGCTTATCCATGATTTATGTATAGTAAAAAAAACCTCAATAATTATTAACATGTAGCTGATCAAACACAACCGGGGTCAGAAATTCTTAATGTTTAAATTGCTTATATGTTCGATAGCAGAGTGGTGCTGTTTATTTCATTAATATCTGTCGAGATGGGGTGACCTCTACGTGGTTCGACAGACCGTTAAAGTCGTGGTGTACATTGCGACCTGAAACCGACAAACCCCAGGCTTGGATAGCCGAAGTCCGATGTTAGGTGCTAGGTGCTAGTCACATATGATTACAGTCGATGTACGGATCTTAGGCAAAGCATTTAGATGCAATGCCGATGATGAAAACCAGAGTACCCGTTGAGGTTCGGGTTACTCCGAAGTGACCGTTTCGTCCCCCTCAATTAACTAGCAACGCTGTTGAGTGGTGCTGGTTTAGGGCCAGGAGCGCCAGTACGGAATAGCAAAAGGTACTGCTAGGAAACGATATTGGTCGCAGCTCTGAGGAAACCTTCCGGTGGCGGTTAAACCCTAGTTAGGTCAGTGATGATTCCCACGCTTTGCGGCGATTTAAACTAAAAGACTCGTAAGCTTTGCCGTGGTGGCGCCAAAGTGATACTATGTTGATAGCGAGTCACTGTAGGAAAATGCCACACCTCTCTCGGGAGGCACACTTTATTGGGAGGCGTTTTCGGCCCAGTGCCCTGGACGCCCAGGCGGCCGCTTGTAGCAGCGACCGTTCCGGGGGGGGGGCTTCTCAGCCCTTACACCCCTTAGGGGGCCAGAGGGCTGAGGGGGTTTTCCGGGAAGCCCCATGAAGAGCGCAGGCTCGGGACTGCTGATTTCTTTCACAAGTAGGATTTCATTAATATATATGTGTTATTATCTCATTGTAAAGCGCTGTGAGCCCGGCTTCTTGCTGGGATACAGCGCTTTATAAATTATCAATTTATTTGTATCATTATTTATGATAGGAATATGGAAATATTTCAAATTTCTACGAAATAAACATCACAAATGACATAAATAATTTTGAAAAAGACATACTTAAAAATTTCAAGTGTCTTTGAAAAATTGACAACTGAAGAATTAACTAGCAAACAATATCAGATGCTGGAATTTTACTCAGTTCAATGTAACATTTTTCTTTTCTATGGTATCTCAGTTTATGGGAACTGGTCATGTTTTAACTTAATACAAACCCATTTCATGGAAAAAAAAGATATATGCTAATAGATGAAGCTAATATATAAGCCAAACAATTGGGGGATATCAGTTAAGCGCGGGGCTAGAAGAAAAAAATATGAGTAGGGAAGCTTAAGAAGACGCGAATCTATCTTTAGAACGAGGAAGTACAAAGAGAAATGTTTTTATCCATTGAGGAATTATAAAAGAACGTTTTAATGAGTTGCATGATTACATGTATTTGAATGAAAGAAAATATTCGTATTGTGTATAGAATAGCATGTAACCCAATGATTGAAAATTTGAACGTCAAATAAATTACTTTATTGATTATTGTCATTGATTAACAGTGGCATAGCTAGAGCTTTTGCCACCCGGGGCGGTGTCCAATTTGCATCCCTTTTAGGAAAGTCCATAAATGACGTCACACATGGGGGGAGGGTGTCACACATTTGAAGTCGCATAAAACGTGCAAATTTTTGTCAATGGCCATTTTGTCGGTGAACCATAGAATTTTGAATTGGCTGTTAGCGTTATTGATAAAACATTAAATGATTAGGGCTGTATTCCGTGCTGGTATATTTCTAGGTTCTGTACGCGCTGGTTAGTATTGGAACATGGACATCCCAAGTCCTTTTGATTTCATCTACGATTGCTGATATCATTTTAACCCTTACTGAATTGGAACGTTGAGCCTGATCGTTGCCGGCAGGTTGAATTAATAAGGTCCCGGGTTGGTTGATGTCTAATAGGTTCATGAATTGTTTGAAAAAAATTAATTTGTTATTTTGATTCTTGATCAGGTTACAACTCAAACAGAAACCCGAAAATGGAGAGAACAATTCTTACAACCGCATAAGCTATGGTTGCGGAAGAACGATCTCGACGTGCGTATGCTTAGGTATATTTGCTGAAAGCGTTCACTACTACTAGAATGTATCCTCTTTTAGTATCAGGCAGTGGACGAAAATAAAAATGCAGACTTATTGTAAAAGTGATCCTGTTATAACTGACCAAAGTAACGCTGAAATGTTCGCATGCTAACGTCTAATGCGCTGACAGGTAGAAAAACTCTTCGAAATTGCCAATACAAGTTCTTCAGTAAGAGTTCCCACTGTATGTTGAATCGATGTGTTGCCTCTATCGTTGATAATATATATGTCACATGATAATAATTTACATATTAGTAATTGAAAGAGATCACGTGACGAGAGAACGCTAGGGGGCGCTAGTGAAGGAGAGGCAGGTAGTTGAGTGGCAGATAGTTGATTAGAATGTGTGCAGGAAAATGGCAGCAGGCCGGACTGATTTCATTAATGTATAAAGTGTATATATTTCTAGTGTTGGCTTACAGTTAATAAGCTACAAAAGACGTATGTGTTTTCTATGCAAGTTGATATTTTTCAGTGCACGCCTACAAAAGTGGAAAAGGCCTAACTGCAATCTCTTATCTACAATCTACTATCAAAAATCTACTATCTACAATGTACTATCTACAATCAACTATCTACAATCTCCTATCTACAATCTACTCGTGTCAGTTATTTGTCGCGTCCTAAAACTCACGTCCTACCTCGTATACTTCCAGTTCACTCTGTGCATCCACGAAGACAGTAGTTTTTTTCAAACGCCTCCCCCGAATTCATCTCATGTATTACATAACAACCGTCCAACTGTCTTCCATCCATCACTCACCCGGTCCTCACAAGAGTCCAATTGTCTTCCATCCATCACTCACCCGGTCCTCACAAGAGTCCAATTATCTCCCATCCATCACTCACCCGGTCCTCACAACAGTCCAATTGTCTCCCATCCATCACTCACCCGGTCCTCACAACAGTCCAATTGTCTCCCATCCATCACTCACCCAGTCCTCACAACAGTCCAATTGTCTCCAATCCATCACTCATCGAGTCCTCACAACAGTCCAATTGTCTCCCATCCATCACTCACCGGGTCCTCACAACAGTCCAATTGTGTCCCATCCATCACTAATCGAGTCCTCACAACAGTCCACGTGTCTCCCATCCATCACTCACCGAGTCCTCACAACAGTCCAATTGTCTCCCATCCATCACTCACCGAGTCCTCACAACAGTCCAATTGTCTCCCATCAATCACTCATCGAGTCCTCACAACAGTCCAATTGTCTCCCATCCATCACTCATCGAGTCCTCACAACAGTCCAATTGTCTCTTATCCATCACTCATCGAGTCCTCACAACAGTCCAATTGTCTCCCATCCATCACTCACCGAGTCCTCACAACAGTCCAATTGTCTCCCATCCATCCCTCATCGAGTCCTCACAACAGTCCACGTGTCTCCCATCCATCACTCATCCAGTCCTCACAACCGTCCAATTGTCTCCCATCCATCACTCACCCAGTCCTCACAACAGTCCAATTGTCTCCCATCCATCCCTCATCGAGTCCTCACAACAGTCCACGTGTCTCCCATCCATCACTCATCCAGTCCTTACAACCGTCCAATTGTTTCCCATCCATCCCTCATCGAGTCCTCACAACAGTCCACGTGTCTCCCATCCATCACTCATCCAGTCCTCACAACAGTCCAATTGTCTCCAATCCATCACTCATCGAGTCCTCACAACAGTCCAATTGTCTCCCATCCATCACTCACCGAGTCCTCACAACAGTCTCCCATCCATCACTCATCGAGTCGTCACAACAGTCAAATTGTCTCCCATCCATCACTCATCGAGTCCTCACAACAGTCCAATTGTCTCCCATCCGTCACTCATCGAGTCCTCACAACAGTCCAATTGTCTCCCATCCATCACTCATCGAGTCCTCACAACAGTCCAATTGTCTCCCATCCATCACTCACCGAGTCCTCACACCAGTCCAATTGTCTCCCATCCATCACTCACCGAGTCCTCAGAACAGTCCAATTGTCTCCCATCCATCCCCCATCGAGTCCTCGCAACAGTCCAATTGTCTCCCATCCATCACTCACCGAGTCCTCACAAAAGTCCAATTGTCTCCCATCCATCACTCATCGAGTCCTCACAACAGTCCGTCTCCCATCCATCACTCATCGAGTCCTCACAACAGTCCAATTGTCTCCCATCCATCACTCACCGAGTCCTCACAACAGTCCAATTGTCTCCCATCCATCACTCACCGAGTCCTAACAACAGTCCAATTGTCTCCCATCCATCACTCATCGAGTCCACACAACAGTCCAATTGTCTCCCATCCATCACTCACCGAGTCCTCACAACAGTCCTATTGTCTCCCATCCATCACTCACCCAGTCCTCACAACAGTCAAATTGTCTCCCATCCATCACTCATCGAGTCCTTCCGTGTCTCGGTAAGTTCCACGATCGGCAACTCTTCTTTTCCCAATTCCAGTCAGATAAAGTTTTGCGCCAGAACTCAACATCTCGTCCCTCCGGCCTACTGACACCTGAACACACTCGGTCGCCTATTCCCCCATGTCAAATGACCTTGCGAAGCTTCTGTTCATAGCGTTCAATTTTTATTCTAAAGACTCTAAAACCACCTTATAATCTCCACAGTAGAGTCTTCCAAGGTTGTTGTTATATTAGTACACTCATTTCGTGTTAATACATTAGTGCACACTTCTAGAGTTGTTGTGTTAAACATCTCCATTTCTTGTTATAATACTACACATTTATTTATTTGTTGTTATTTTAGAACACACTTCTCGAGTTGTTATATTAGCTTATCTCAGCACCCTAATCTACCGCCTTGAAGACAGCATACTTTCTAAGTTACGTGACCACCACCTGGCTTTTAATATCATTAGATTCGTAATCCACCAACTCAACCGTGACCTTTATCTTTTCCTGTCAACCCACAAAAAGAAGAAACTGAGTAAACTAAAACCTTGTCCTAAACCTACACCTATACAGACCACCACCAACAAGAATTTGGTCGTTTGTATACCCCCTGATTTACCTCTCTCAGAGGATGAAAGATATCTTCTCTCTAAAGGACTTAAATTCATTCCCCTTACACCATCATGTGACCGTTTCCAACTTCAAAGGGACTCTCAGCGTTTTTTCCGTGCTCTCAGACTTCAGTTCCATTTTGCCGGGAATAGCAACACCCCTCCCGAAGATGAATTGTTCCCATTTCACAAACAAAGAAAATCCACATGGACTCCACTGCCTGGTCAATCCAAGGCTCTGGACCTGTACATCAAGAGCACCGAGAATGAAATAAAAAACCTTCTGTTAGCCCGACTCCGTCATTCTAACCTGTCCAAAGTTGAGTTAATGGGCTTTATCTCTATTACGCAGCCGGAAAGATATTGTCATACCCGGCAGACAAAGGTGGAGCCGTTGTTGTGTGGGATAGGGATTTATACATCAAAGAAGCCCAGAGACAACTGGACGATACCCAGTTCTACCATAAAAGAACTACGGATCCCATTTTAAAATATAACGCCACTGTCAAGAAAACCATTCACGAGTTGATCACTGAATGCGCCCTCCCCAAATCAGCATCTAGGATGCATATCTTTGACGGTGACTTGGGAAAGCCTTCTTTCTATCTGCTTCCCAAAATTCACAAGGATGGCAACCCTGGTAGGCCCATTGTCTCAGCTTGTTCGTGTCCAACTGAACACATTTCTGAATTCCTTGATGGTATCTTCCAACCCTTAGTGGCATCACTCCCTACATACATTAAAGATACCAATCATGCATTAGTGACATTTGAGTCACTCACCATCAATCCAGACACAAAACATTATCTATTCCTCCTTGATGTATCTTCCCTTTATACATCTATGCCCCACAATGATGGCCTTCTGGCTGTGCAATACTTTTTGGACAGGCAACCCCACCCCAGTATACCCACACACGCCTTACTACGGCTGGCTGAATTAGTTCTAACCCTCAACTCGTTTGAGTTCAATGGCCAGTTCTTTGACCAAATCAGTGGGGTCGCTATGGGGACAAAAATGGGACCAAGCTATGCTTGTTTGTTTAAGGGCCACTTTGAACACAGAGTGAAACAGGAATACACTAGTCGCCTCCCTGAATTCTACAAGAGGTACATAGATGACGGTATCGGGGTTACTAATATGGAGAGAAGTGAACTGGACACTTTTATTAACTTTGTTGACTCCTTCCACCCATCCATTAGGTTCACCTACCAAATTTCTGAACTCTCTGTCAATTTTCTTGATATCACTGTAACTCTCCAGAAATACTGCCTCCTCACTTCAGCCTACTTCAAACCCACAGACAGCCACTGTTATCTTCTCTGCCCTTCTTCTCATCCCAAAACTTTTAAGGACTCCATTCCCTTTTCTCAACTTCTTCGACTCCGTAGACTGTGCCAATCTCAGGAGGACTTTTGGGAAAAGGCTTTGGAAATGGTGGAGTTTTTTAGACAAAGGTCATATCCTGAAGCCACGCTTCAACATGCGCTTCAGCGGGTCAAAAACTTCACTCGTGCCGACGCCTTTTTACCACGCTCCCGTGATACCAACCAAAGGAGCAAGCTTGTTCTTACTTATCATCCACACAACATCAAAGCCAAAGAAATATTCATGAAGAACCGCACTATCCTCCTTGCGGACCCTGAGACGAACAACATTTTCTCCACCCCACCCCTAATTGTATTTAGGAGGGACAGAAACCTACGTGATCTTCTGGTACGCACCCGCCTCCCAACATCACCCAATCACCTGGGTACTATACCATTGGGCCGACCTCGGTGTAAGACATGTCCTTTTGTTGTGCAAGCCGAACAGATAAACTTCCCTAAGGGGGTATTTATGATTAAGGATGGTTTCACCTGCGCTAGCCGCAACGTTGTCTACACCATTGTGTGTAAGCGCTCTCCTTTGAAATACATAGGAGAGACGGGACGATCTTTGTCGTGCCGAATGTCTGAACATATTAGGGCGATTACACAAGATAAACAGTGTCCCGTCTCCCGTCACTTCAATGGACGCGACCATATGGGTGTCAAGGACCATGCAGTCACTGCTATTGTCTCGTGCACAAACACACCCACGAGAGTCCAGATTGAAAACAGATTAATAGAAAGTCACGGTACCATTGCACCACATGAGATGAATATGGTCTTTTCTTTGTCCACCTAGGCGGTTGCCCCGCCCACTCTCTGCTTTCCTATATAAAATCGCTCTGTCATCTCTCTGTTTCACTTCTTTTTGGATACTTAGGATTTCTCCGCAGCTAAGTTCCTTCATTTTTCATTTTTTAATTTTTATTGTTATTTTCGCTTTGTTTGTGTCTTGTATGTTCGTTGATAAAAGCTCTTTGCCGAAACGTTCGCTGTTTTGTTACGTCCTGTCAGGCTAACCCTTACCTTGTTTACGTCTTTTCCATTGAATTTAGAGTTTAACTTTCCATGGTAAGGTCTTCATTGCAATGGTGTAATGCAGCAACTCCATTTCAGTGACATCTAGAACTCAGTTACAAAGAGAGATAACTACTACCCGCCCTTAACTTTTCATTTACCTATTTTTTGCTTCCATTTCTATTAAATGAATTTCATTAGTTTTAAACTGGAGCATAAAACATTCTTTTAAATATTATGACCATTAGACTTATTGTGAATATATTTAATTTTAATATAAAATTACACCCGTTAACTTATTACACATCTAGAGCGAGAAAAAGTTATGTTATCCAAAAAACATTTTAAACAATAAATTGTGTATGTTAATATATGTTTGCAATGTTGAAAAAGTCACTAACAGGATTCGCATATCATAAAGATGAAACTCTAACCAAAAACATTTTTTGCCTTAACTATTGAACTATTGTAAAATTGGGAATAAACGTTATCCCTTTAGCGAAAGACAAATAAGCTTAATTTATATTTTATTCTTTTAAAGAGCATTTAAATAGTTTTGACTTTGTAAATATTTATCTTTTTTAAAATAATGTTTTTCAAGGATTATTTTAGCCTCTAATGTAATGTAGACAGTTATTAGATTTGACTTGACAGTATTTGTAAACATTCAATGAAATGAATATATTAAAAAAATATACATAAGTAGGTCAAGAGAAGAAAACAAGGGGAAAAAAACAACTAACAAAATATGTTCATCTCTTTTATTGATAATGAAATTTGTATAAGCTCCACTTGAGCAGCTGTCGTGAGTTATGTATTCATATCAACAAATACATGATTTATTAACATACTGATATAATAATATACATACGTTATCAACACAGACTAAATTAAACTTGTTTCACAATCACACAGCATGACGTATCACAACACGAGAATATACGTCCAATAGATTGTCATCCTTACATGATATAAAAAAAAAAAAAAAAAAAAAAAAAACAAAGCAGGCCGTTTCAACACGGAGGAAAGTAAATTGTAAAAAAAATAATGAAGTTTACGAAAACAATAATGTGACATGTTATTTAATGCCGGGGGGGGGGGCTGAGCATGGCACCGCCCAGGACCGACATGTATTTCCCCATCAAATTAGTGTGTCTCTTTCAAGGCCTATCATTTTTTACTGAGAACTTCAATCTTTATGACAGGTCTACTGTTGGTTTATCGAGATCTTCAATCTTTGTGACAGGCCTACCATTGGTCTATTATGATCTTCAATCTTTATCACAGGGCTACCATTGGTTTATTGAGATCTTCAATCTTTATGACAGGTCTACCATTGGTTTATTGAGATCTTCAATCTTTATGACAGGTCTACTATTGGTCTATTATGATCTTCAATCTTTATCACAGGGCTACCATTGGTTTATTGAGATCTTCAATCTTTATGACAGGTCTACTATTGGTTTATTGAGATCTTCAATCTTTATCACAGGGCTACCATTGGTTTATTGAGATCTTCAATCTTTATGACAGGCCTAACATTTTTTTTGAGATCTTTATAACAGGCCTACAAATGGTTTATTGAGATCTTTAATCTTTATCACAGGCCTACTATTGGTTTATTGAGATCTTTAGACTTTGTGACAGGTCTACCATTGGTTTATTGAGATCTTCAATCTTTATGACAGGCCTACCATTGGTTTATTGAGATCTTTAATCTTTATGACAGGCCTACCATTGGTTTATTAAGATCTTCAATCTTTATGACAGGCCTACCATTGGTTTATTGAGATCTTCAATCTTTATGACAGGCCTACCATTGGTTTAATGAGATCTTTAATCTTTATGACATGCCTACCATT
>MUZC01003479.1:217665-243797 GCA_002072015.1 Radix auricularia | reverse complement strand
AATCTTTATGACAGGCCTACCATTGGTTTATTGAGATCTTTAATCTTTATGACAGGCCTGCCATTGTTTTATTGAGATCTTCAATCTTTATGACAGGCCTACCATTGGTTTATTGAGATCTTCAAAAGATGGTATATTTCCGAATCTCAAGATTTGGATTTCGGAGCTTTACATAACGAATAACACAAAGAGTAAAAACAAATTTCATTTTCATTTCTATTGAATAACAACCTGAGAAGCGTTGGGGACATGTTTTGTCAGATCCACAAGAAGCTAAGGCTAGTTCATTTTTAACTTTAAATTTCATTGTTTAGCCATGTTTGAGACAACCAACTGATCCATGATGATTTATTGATGTCATGTTTTTTCAACACTTGTGATCTATATTTATGGAGAAGAGTCGCAAATGTGTCTCGTTATGAACTGGGGTAACGCCCAAGGTTCTCAATATTCTACCAACTTGGGTACTTGAAGTCAATTGAACAGCATGATTTTTTAAGGTAAAGAAGGCCCCACATCCTCCTAGCACTGTCCCTACTTTACAAATCATTTCATTTTACTTTCTTTTTATTAACCGATATATAACTGGATGTAATCAGCTTAAGTATTAATAAACAGACTTAAAAAATTTTTCCCAATGAATTGATATTACAAAATAATACAATAAATTCATCTTATAAACTGATCTAACAGATTTATTTTAAAAACTGTTATAATGAACCATTAACCAATCGCAAATATCAAAAGATGCTACTCTATTATATATTTAGATAATTCATTTAACAACTGGTAAAAACAAAGCTGTTGACTAAAAAGCTCATATTTATGAGACATAACTAATAGTATTAAATTTATTCAATGTAATATGCACCGCGCGACTGACCCCTATGACATCGATGGCTAGTGAGAACCCGTTACCTCTGTGACAGACCCCTGTGACAGACCCCTGTGACATCGATTGCTAGCGTCAAACCAGTTACCCCTGGACGGCTACACATACTACAGAGAGATTATCTAAAGAGTCATTGATTTATTTACTTTTATTTTCGATAAATCAAAATTTTGAAAAATGCAATTTTATGTCACACAAATCTATTTGCTTGCTGTCAGCTCGATAGGAAGACGGTAAAGTCTTTTTAGCGGGCGTAACCAAGAAAGACTGAGAAAGAAAGAGTAAGAGAGAGAGAGAGAGAGAGAGAAAGAGAGAGAGAGAGAGAAGGGAAGAAGAAAGAGTCAGTCAACACAGTGTAGGTAGTATAAGGGATTTAAAAATAAGCTTACTGCTAGAATAAAAAAGGTTTCTATTAAAATTTCTTCAGAAATGTTTACTTTATTTTTACCACGTTTGTCTTAGTTTGCTTTCTTGTCTGTTTGTCTTTCCGGGGCAAAAATTGAATTCCTTTTTTGAACCACTTCTGATCATCCAATTTTGATGAAATTTTGCATGCATACTTGATTCACATGACAATTTAATATTTCATTAATTATAGTACTCAATTCTACTTAATTATAGTAGAATTAAATTCTATTTTTTCTTATATGGAATAACTAATCAAATGTCAATGATTTCTTGTGTTTTCCGGAAAATGTTTCGTTAAGCAGGCATGTAAATCTCAACAGACAATTTATGGGATTAGATTGTCTGTTTTGAAATTGATTATATGTTTAATATTTAAATGTGATCTAAATATAATAGCTTAGATTAATAATATATATATATAAAAGCTTTTTAAAACACCACGTTTTTCATTTGAACTAAAAAGTATAAAATAAAAATATTTAAAAAAAAGTTTTAAAGATACCACGTTTTGTGAACTAAAAAGAAGAAAATAAATTTTTTCTTGGGCTATGTTGGAACTTCCCTTCCCCTGGGCTGAGCCAGAACTGTTTTGTTGGATGCACATTGTGGACATTTTGTACATACACACTCTTACACACCAAAATATTTTCGAACTAAAAACGTNATTAAATGAAGTATCATATATAGACTGTGGAGGAATTTGAAACTGAAAAGTTTAATGTAATAGCATTAATAGACCAAATTTCAGCCGAATGCGCCCAACGTCTTTAGTTCGAAAATATTTTGGTGTGTAAGAGTGTGTATGTACAAAATGTCCACAATGTGCATCCAACAAAACAGTTCTGGCTCAGCCCAGGGGAAGGGAAGTTCCAACATAGCCCAAGAAAAAATTTATTTTCTTCTTTTTAGTTCACAAAACGTGGTATCTTTAAAACTTTTTTAAAAATATTTTTATTATGAAATTAAAATGACAGCAGTGGACTTTTGTCTAAGATCTTAAGGTTAAACAAATCTGATAACTTCAGAACTAGAACCTGTAGACGTAACTACACCACAAAGGTCTTTCCCTATACCAAACAGCTTGGTCTGTCTGTTAGAACAACAAACAGGTGTATCTGTTTGTCACATCACCGAACGGGTGGGTCTGTCAGTCACAGCACCGAACGGGTGGGTCTGTCAGTCACAGCACCGAACGGGTGAGTCTGTCAGTCACAGCACCGAACGGGTGGGTCTGTCAGTCACATCACCGAACGGCTGAGTCTCTCAGTTACAACGCCGATAAAACAGACCTTGTTTCTAGATGACGCTTTTTGGTATACAAACTTCTTGAATGAGAATTTGTTACTAAATTTCTTGTGGGTCAATTTTTGACAAAAAAGATTTAATCCACTCAATGAAAGGCTATAAGTGTATAATATGTTGTCATTTACGTCAAAAAAAGTTTTAAAACCAATCTGTTTATCTAAATATTTAAAATTAATCTCTTTCTTCAAAGATTTTCATGTCGATCTTTTTGTGTAAACATTTTACCTTAATAATCACAGTTCCAAGAAGAGCTGAACGTTTTAAGATTCATATCATGTTGTCTTAAACTGTGACAGAATTTTAAAGATTGTTTACCTTAACAAATGAGGAAATATTTTGCTTCATATAAAAGTTACAACAAAAGTAATAAACATCTTTTTTAATATTTAAATTTTCTGTCGAAATTGTGAACTATGATATTTTTTTTATAAAACATAATAGTAAAAAGCACCTTACCATAACATTCATACATATTTCATGTCTATGACACCTAGGTTTCCTCGCATTGTGGGACGTGGTGGTCGAGAGGTAGCGCTCTCGACTGTCATACCGATGGTCTCGAGTTCGAATCCACACGAAAGTGAGGATTTGTTCTCGGGGCCTGAGGAGTCCCCGAGTCACCCAGCTCCGAATGGATACCTAACTAGACAATAGTTAGGCGGCTTGGGTAATGCGTGGAACCCCTATAGCCGTGGCCTGTGACCGCTGCATCACTTGCCAACAGATCATCTCTGTGGACTCAATTACCTTCTGCATAGAAGGAGCGTCTGTATATCTAAGATAAGATAAGATTATTGTCCCTCATTTGTTTTCAAGCGAACATGTAGTGTCCTTCATACTGCCATTCCCTACCCCAATCTTTACAGATGTGTTGTAGTACATCATTAGCTTCAGTACTTCTTATTGCCCATCTTTACCCCAATCTTTAGATCTTTGTTAGAGTACATCATTAGCTTCAGTGCTTCTTACTGCCCATCTTTAGATCTTTGTTAGAGTACATCATTAGCTTCGGTACTTCTTATTTCCAATCTTCACCCCAATCTTTACAGCTGTGTTGTAGTACATCATTAGCCTCAGAATTTCTATTCGAGCATTAAATATATATGTCTCATGCTAGCTGCATTATTTGTTTTTAGATTCTTACTAATGCATTTCATTTTTTAATCTTAATTTGCTTAATGTTTTTGTGTTTCAAAGTCTTTTCAAGATCATTCTTTTAAATAATCTAATATAAATCGTCTGTCATATCCGAAATGTTGAGGAAAATGGATTATGATGATACTCGAGATATAAATGTGAATATAATAGTCATTATGATGTATCTTTGACTTCCGTTGACCAATGTCCATGTCTGTAGGATATCGGACCAGGCATAGAGTTCCCCAAATTAAAGTGACATTAGCTGCCCAGACGCTGTAACCATGAAAAAAACGATGTGAGAACCACGGCTACCAAAGCTGTGGTCAAATGTTCAAGGTATGAGAGTGGCAATGTGAGAACCTCCGCTGTCAGAGCGTTGGTCAAACGTTCAAGGTATGAGAGTGGCAATGTGAGAACCTCGGCTATCAGAGCTGTGGTCAAACATTCAAGGTACGAGAGTGGCAATATGAGAGCCTCCGCTGTCAGAGCGTTGGTCAAACGTTCAAGGTATGAGAGTGGCAATGTGAGAACCTCGGCTATCAGAGCTGTGGTCAAACGTTCAAGGTATGAGAGTGTCAATGTGAGAACCTCGGCTATCAGAGCTGTAGTCAAACGTTCAAGGTATGAGAGTATCACAGGTGTGCCTCTGGTCAGAGTTGCCGTTAGACAGTTCAGTGGGAGAGACGAACTCCTCATCTTCAAACGGACGGTGGCCGTTAGATCGGTCGTTGACGATGTAAGGCTGCCCAGCCCTGCGCACTGAGGTGGACGGGTAGTAGCGCTTGAGTAGACCCATCTGGAGAAACACGAGTTGACAAAGTTAGGAGTTAGGTTTACTAGAGTTGGCAAAGTTAGGAATTTGGTTTACAAGAGTTGGCAAAGTTAAAAGTTAGGTTTACAAGAGTTGGCAAAGTTAGGAGTTAGGTTTACAAGAGTTGGCAAAGTTAGGAGTTAGGTTTACAAGAGTTGGCAAAGTTAGGAGTTAGGTTTACAAGAGTTGGCGAAGTTAGGACGAATATAGGTTTACAAAGGTTTGCAAAGTTAGGAGTTAGGTTTACAGGAGTTGGCAAAGTTAGGAGTTAGGTTTAAGAGAGTTGGCAAAGTTAGGAGTTAGGTTTACAAGAGCTGGCAAAGTTTAGGAGTTAGGTTTACAAAAGTTGGCAAAGTTAGGAGTTAGGTTTACAAGATTTGGCAAAGTTAGGAGTAAGGTTTACACGAGTTGGCAAAGTTAGGAGTATGGTTTAATATTTGTTAATCAGGATTATTAGGAACTTCTACATATTTATAAACTATTTTATATGTCTATAAAGTTTGACTACATTAGTGAAAAGAAACTTATATAAGTGAATTAATTTTTATCGGTCGTCAATTTAGTTATTAATGAATCATTTATAAATTTCGACTTACAAAAAAAAAAATATGTATATATTCTACAATTTGTAATTTCATCATTCATTATTAATTTTTTTTTTAAACTGACATGTGTGTAAATTTAAACAAAATTATATGAATTGTATCTGCAAGCAAAACTGCATTTATTAGAGAAGCGTTAAATTAAAATTCTAAAATTTACTTGTAAACTTGTATTTTAAAAAAGTTCTGGGGACCGATGTTTGTTCTCTGTGAGTATTGCTGTGGCTGGGAGATAATTATGAACTACAAAATACAATGCTTAAATCTCGGTTACCACCCTTGCTATATACTTACGTTGAAAAGACCCCAAAAAATGTAATGATTAAACCTCGGTTACTTCCCTGGCTGTATATGCTTATGTAGAGATATCCAAAAGAAGTGTAATAATTAAATCCCGGCTACCACCCTTGCTGTATGCTTAGGTATACATGACCAAAAGAAATGTAATTGTTAAATGATATAAACATCAGGATAAAAACTAAATTCTTACATGCAAGATTAAACTCATCAAAATTCTAGCTCTTCCCTTCCAGAATTTGGGCGTGGAATGGGTTTCTAGACACAAACTAGACAGATTAGCAATAGACACAAACCATAGGACCCAAAGCACTGAACACAATAATCTTCTGTACAGCAGGAGCGTCTATGAAGGATAAAATAACATGCGCTATCGGTATTACATCTTTTTTTCCACAGGGATTAACCATAACAACTTTTAATTGTGTAAAGAAAGATACTTTCGATAACGATAACCCAATTGCTCTCCTCACAATACTGCATGTGTCTAGTTAAAGACGGACCACTAACTCACCTCACAATACTCCATGTATCTCGTGAAAGATGGACCACTAACTCAACTCACGGTACTGCATGTGTCTTGTCAAAGACGGACCACTAGCTCACCTCACAGTACTGCATGTGTCTTGTCAAAGACGGACCACTAACTCACCTCACAGTACTGCATGTGTCTTATCAAAGACGGACCACTAACTCACCTCACAGTACTGCATGTGTCTTGTCAAAGACGGACCACTAACTCATCTCACAGTACTGCATGTGTCTCGTCAAAGACGGACCACTAACTCACCTCACAGTACTGCATGTGTCTTGTCAAAAACGGACCACTAACTCACCTCACAGTACTGCATGTGTCTCGTCAAAGACGGACCACTAACTCACCTCACAATACTGCATGTGTCTCGTCAAAGAAGGACCACTAACTCACCTCACAATACTGCATGTGTCTCGTCAAAGAAGGACCACTAACTCACCTCACAATACTGCATGTGTCTCATCAAAGATGGACCACTAACTCACCTCACAGTACTGGACGTGTCTCGTCAAAGACGGACCACTAACTCACCTCACAGTACTGGACGTGTCTCTTCAAAGACGGACCACTAACTCACCTCACAGTACTGCATGTGTCTCGTCAAAGACGGACCACTAACTCACCTCACAATACTGGATGTGTCTCGTCAAAGACGGACCACTAACTCACCTCACAATACTGGATGTGTCTCGTCAAAGACGGACCACTAACTCACCTCACAGTACTGGACGTGTCTCGTCAAAGACGGACCACTAACTCACCTCACAATACTGCATGTGTCTTGTCAAAAACGGACCACTAACTCACCTCACAATACTGCATGTGTCTCGTCAAAGACGGACCACTAACTCACCTCACAGTACTACATGTGTCTTGTCAAAGACGGACCACTAACTCACCTCACAATACTGCATGTGTCTCGTCCAAGACGGACCACTAACTCACCTCACAATACTGCATGTGTCTTTTCAAAGACGGCCCCTAACTCACCTCACAATACTGCATGTGTCTCGTCAAAGACGGACCACTAACTCACCTCACAATACTGCATGTGTCTCGTCAACGACGGACCACTAACTCATCTCACAGTACTGCATGTGTCTCGTTAAAGACGGACCACTAACTCACATCACAGTACTGCATGTGTGTTCTCAAAGACGGACCACTAACTCACCTCACAGTACTGCATGTGTGTTCTCAAAGACGGACCACTAACTCGCCTCACAGTACTGCATGTGTCTCGTCAAAGACGGACCACTAACTCACCTCACAATACTGCATGTGTCTCGTCAAAGACGGACCACTGTTTTTTAAACTTGAGCGAGACTGTGAAGAGTCTTTGTCTGTGAGTTGTGTCGGTCTGAAATAATCGAAATGTCCTTGAAATTGACACATGTAAGAATAAACACATCTATGAAAGAACACATATATGAATGAATACAACTATGAATAAACACATCTATCCGAATGAATACATCTATATATTAGCACATGTATAAACGAACACATGTGTAAATTAACACATCTTCGAATTATTTTTTCTATAAATGAACACAGCTTTGAATAAAAAAAAATATAAATGAACACATTTATAACTGAACACGTCTATGAATTCACAAATCTATCACAAAGCGTGTTATCAATTTAAACACACCAATTATGTATGTAATATAATATATATTAAATATAAATTCAATATCGAGTTATAATGTATAACAGGTCATTATATCATATAACTATATCGATCATCTCAAAATAGAATATTTTACACATGGAATCTAGGCCCCGATTGGAAGATGTATTAACGCATTCAATCTCCAAATTTGTGTTTAACACCAACCCCATTCATAACAACCCAAAAAACAAAAGCAATTGTTTTTTTTTAAAGATTGATAAACAGTTCAGCTATAGAAAAATTGTAATTAATTTGTGTGTGTTAATGATGTGTTTAGTTGTGTCTGTGTGTGTGTCAAGTAAGAATAGAGAACCTTTTTTTAAAAAAATTAAAATAGCATTTATTATATTAATGTACATGCTTCATTTTAGTTATAAATTAAGTTTCGATAAATACCATATTAGAATTTTTAAATGATCAAGGTTTAAACTTATCTTAAAAATATTGTTCCTCAAAATAATTTTATTAAGGTGTTGTTAATTTTCAGAATATTTTTTTCTAACCTAAATTTGAAAAGAATAAAGACTATCAAATTTGAGAAATCACATCTCGTTAGCTAACAAAAATAACGAAAATCCAAGTAGTAATTTGTGGCAAATCGCTCACACATCATTTTGATTACAAAAAATGTAATGTTGCCAGATTTCTTACCTAAAAACGACCGAAGTGAACTTAAAAAATAATTTTTTCTTGAAAAGTTTGGTGGTGAGAGTATACAACATAGGGTTCAAGGCCGAGTTGACCGGCAACACGAAGACAGTGACCCATGCGTACAAGTCCTCAGAGATGTCTAAACCTGAATCACAATGTAAGTAAAGGTCATAATGAGATAAAAGCCTTGAGTTGTATTAAAAATTATCACTTGAAATATTTGGTTGTTGGAACTAAACTAAAATAAGAATGTTTGGTGATGGCATACTAAAGTCAGTTGTTTTTTTAACAAATGTTAATTTGATTTCATCAAAACTGACTTATCCCATAACAATAATGTAAAAGAAGAAACAAAACAAGGAAATAGCATGTGTATAAGACATTGCAGGGACATTATAAAGTGGTATTGATGCTACAGTATTTTCTTTATAATTATTTACTGAATCAAATAAACTCAAAAAGATATCATTGAGTAAATTGAACATTACTTAGGCTTGTTGTAGAAATACAAGTTTAGTGCATATTTTAACTTCCTTTACTTTGTTTTATTTTACTTGATTTCAGGAATCAAAGTTATGTGTGGGTTTAACGTAACATTAACAAATTGAACCTAGAATGTTATGTAACTATAAAAGTTTAAAAGTCAATAATGTGACTTTAAATGAGCCAGCTTACTCTGGCAATTATTACCACAATATTAGAAATGTTAAATGTTGTTATATTTCTCTTGCTTTGTGAAACGTTCGAAGCGTTTTCAAGAACTTGTATACTATGAAGTAGCTCCATATAAAAATACATAAATCGTCCTTTATCTAGATTACCTCCAAGTGCTATAATCTTGATGATGATTATCGGAATCCAGCACACAAAGTCTGTGATGACGATAAAAAAGAACCTCTTGACCAAACACCTCTCCTTGGACTCACGTGTTGTCCTCAGTGGTAAAGCACTCATGTGAATGGAATAGAACATGGCCACATAGGCGTAGGCGATGAACCCAAATGAAGAGAAGTTGATACCCAGAAAAAGAAAGGACGAGTACTCCCAGCCCTTGGTCCGCGGGTCATGCAGGTGGAGGGGGATGCACACGGCGTTGTCCCGATAGAAGTACGAGCCAAAGTACTCGATGCCCATAATGGGCAGTGCGGCCAGCACGATGCAGACCAACCAGGTGAAGGCCATCACCCCGTAGGCCAACTTAAGTCCTCGTTTCCTAAAGGATAGCGGATACATGATGGAGATGTAGCGGTCAAGCGTGATGACGGACAACGTCAGGACGGACATCTCGGTGCTGAGCGTGGACAGCATGCCTGACACGTCACACTCCCAGCTGTTGCGCCACATCTCGTCGTGGTAGATGTACTCTCCCCTGAATTTGACGTCATGAACGGCGATGATGAAGAGGTACATGCCCATCAGGAGGTCCGCCAGGCTCAGGTTCTTGATAAAGAAGGAATGGATACGGTTGTCTTCTCGCATGAAGAACCGACCGAAGATGACGAGGAGGTTACCACCACATGAGAAAAGGGCGACCACCCAGACGCTGATTCTCAGAATTATACTTTCGAGGAGGTTGTCCTTGCTGCTGATTCCGTCCCCTGTCGGCTCACACTTCTCGGCATGACTGACATTCAGACACAAGTAGAACTTATCGAAGTATCTGCAAGAACAGAAATGACATGGCTGACATTGAGATACAAGTAGAACTTATCGAAATTTCTGCAAGAACAGAAAAGAACGTATAATACAATTTGTTGTTTAGATTTAAGATAACAACTAGGCTTTTTTTAAAGTTTTATTCCGCTTTTGTTTGGATATTTACGTAGTATACTACACTATTATAGTCTGGACATGGTCCATGTAGTTTTTATTAGAACTCTTATAAATACGCCTACCTCCAAGCAAGTTTAGAATTTAAAAAAAAACAGTTTGACATGGAATTGTCGCAGTCTGAATCAGACACTCTGGGGTGTGTTACTTTTAGTTTCTGACCACTTCATAACCCCTATGTGGTTAAAGACTATTAAAAGTTAGAAGATATAAATCGATGTGTACGATAGGATCATGTGTATATGATTATCCACTCACATGTATGACAGTCGGTGTAGATGGTAGAACGTCTCATTGTCTACAAACTTGAGTTTGTTGGATCTAAGATCTCTAGAGAAACAGAAAACTTTTAAAATTACTAATTTCATAGCTTGCTGTTTGCACAAAAATTTACAATAGTTTACAATTTCTATAAAAGATGACACAAAATCAACTGAAGTAACAAATGAAAACACATGATACACAAAAGAAATTTATTGATTCATACAATAAATTAAAGCTTTACTCTTGCTGGATTACTGGGGTTTTTTTTTTTCACTTAAGGCTTGAAAAATTCATTTGAAATTATTATCGCCAAATGCAATATGAAAACAACGAAACAGGTGTTATAATATGGAATTAAAGTTCTTTTAACTATTATCTGTGAGATGATGATTTGAGATCAAAGTTTACTTGAATTAATTAATTAGCATAACCTATTAAAATGTTACATCTATATTCAGAGTCCATTGAAGCCAAACTCGGTCAGTTGTCTCAAGAAACGATGTTATTAATAAATGATCATTTTTATTGATTAAAGTCAAATAATCTCATAAAGACAGCTAAATTAATGAAGAAATATCATTAGATAAAGTTTATGAACAATGTATTCACTTACATTGACTGGATATTGTAGCTTCCTTTAAACGATTGCTTGTCAATGTAACTTATCTGGTTCCTTTCAAAATTTCTGGGGAGAAGACATTTCAGAAATTAATCTATTGCTGGGAAGCAGCTCAAGTTTCAATATATTTCTTATATCATAGCATGTAAAACATTCCGTCAAGATAATTAGCTATAACGAACTGAAAACATTCTAAAACCACAAATTGCTAGAACTAAGCTGGCAGTTATAAGAGACGTAGTCGAAACAGCAAATTTTTGACAAGCATGGACGAAATATAGAGAATAAATATCGTATAAACGATACCATAAAGATCAAATCTAAAAGTCCGTTACTACGATACCCTCTTGCCTTCGTTTCTACTCACATGGTCATCAGACTGGACAGGTCATTGAAGACTCCCTCCCCAAGAATCTTGAGTCTGTTCCTCGACAGATTTCTGCAAAAGGAAAATAGGTCAACTTTTTTTTTACTTGGAAATGTTTCACGAATCGGGGGGGGGGGGGGGGGGGGAGTTATGTGTACGTAAAAATAAACTCAGGAGCCAATGCACAGAAAATAAAGACACTGTATACAACAAGCGATGTCAGACATTCGGCATAAACACAACTTGACTACACATCGGAGAAATTAAACATTCCTCTAGCAACCAATGCACAGAAACTAAAGACACTTTGTGCCACAAGTGATGTCACGTATAAACACAACTTGACCACACATCAAGCAAACGTAACATTCAAATATCACCAAATATAACCGACTAATCTTCAGACTTACAATACTCTCAGCTGCCTCATGTCTTTAAAGATTCCATTGGGCAGCTCTTCGATGCAATTAATATACATGTTTCTGAAAAGCAAAAACGAAATACATGTGCGATTGCAAAATTGAAATGATTGTAACATTGGAATGCGTGTATGATTGTAACATGGAAATGGATGTATGATTGTAACATGGGAATACGTGTATGATTGTAACATGGGAATACATGTATGATTGTAACATGGGAATAAATGTGTGTTTGTAACATGTGAATACATGTATAATTGTAACATGGAAATGGATGTATGATTGTAACATCTGAAAACGTGTATAATTGTAACATGGGAATACGTGTATGATTGTACCATAGGAATACATGTATGATTGTAACATGGGAATACGTGTATGATTGTTAAATGGAAATACGTGTATGATTGGTTACTGAAAAATAGATTACATCAAATCTTTACACTTGATGCAGACGTTGTCGGGATCAAGCACTAATTATGTTTACTTATAATTCCCTGTATGTATGCGTTCTGTTATACCTTTCATATTTGAGACACTATAGAATCAAGTTAATTTCATGACCCAGGACATAAATTAGAAGTAATAATAATAATAATGATAGGATTTTTTATATAGAGCTGTATCCCTGTAAGGAACTGGGCTCACGGCGCTTTACATGAAGATAACATCGTATTAAATATAAACAATTATATCATAACAAACGCATACATGACAATACTTAACACATAGTAGACAAATAGAAATGATTAATTCTAGAATCGGGACGAGCATTTAATTTTAAATCCAAATTTCAACTCTCTTTAGTCTGTTGTTGAACATCAATGTTAAATTTAAGACTATGTTCAGTTGATGGAACTCACAGTTGTTGATTACTAGTCAATCTCAAACGATCACATTTTTATGTTTAGTTACTTGTGAAACTGTCATAGTTCTAGAACTAGTCAATTTGTGACACACAGATCACTAGATCAAATCAGACTGAAACTGTCACAGTTCTAGAACTAGTCAATTTATGACACACAAATTACTAGATCAAATCAGTCTGAAACTGT
Organism: Radix auricularia; assembly: GCA_002072015.1. Taxonomy (NCBI): domain Eukaryota; kingdom Metazoa; phylum Mollusca; class Gastropoda; family Lymnaeidae; genus Radix; species Radix auricularia. Next base: position 230,924 of record MUZC01003479.1, on the reverse strand, counting down.
CACAGTTCAAAAACTAGTCAATTTATGACACACAAATTACTAGACCAAATCAGTCTAAAACTGTCACAGTTCTAGAACTAGTCAATTTATGACTAACATATTTTGTAATAGCTATTTTAGAGAACTAGTTCGTTCTATTGAACTAGTTAGTAAAACTCTCACATTCTAATACCTACTCAGCCTAATGCTATTACATTTTTTTAAATTTAGTATAAAACTGTAATAATCTACTACTAATCTTTCTGTTGCTGAACTTGACATATCCAATGATGCTATGGTAAAATCTACCTACAAATTACGTAAGTTTTGGAGTCCGGCAAACGCTTTGGGTTTGAGATTGGAGATGCAGTTGTTCCTCAGGTTCCTGGGAATCAAATGGGAAAAAGGAAGATTAAAATTAATCCGGCTTTTGGGAATTCATCCATGATATTAAAATCTGCTTATGAATATCTTTCCATTTTTAAAATATAATTCATCTACAAGGGCACCGGCCTTAAAGTGTTATAGACTATACACAAATATTTGGCTTTAGAAAATGGTTGTTTTCATTATTTTATGTCAAAGACATTGTCTGATAATAAATTATTATTATTTAATTCTTGACTAAAATTCAAGCTAAGTCTAAGGGTAAAATGTAAAATTGTATCAATTATCTACGCTATATTGTTTGGCATACACACATTTTACATTTGTTTGTTATTAATTCTAAAAATAAATGTCTAATATTTGATTGGTAGAAATAAAGTCATGAGTCATCTGCTGATTGATAGAAATAATGTCATAAGTCAATTGTTGACTGATAGAAATCCAGTCATGAGTCATCTTTTTATTGGTAGAAATAAAGTCATGAGTCATCTGTTGACTGATAGAAATAAAGTCATGAGTCATCTGTTATTTTTATAGAAATAGAGTCATGAGTCATATGTTGACTGATAGAAATAAAGTCATGGGTCATCTGTTTGCTAGAAATAAAGTCATGCGTCATCTGTTTGCTAGAAATAAAGTCATGAGTCATCTGTTGATTGATAGAAATAAAGTCATGAGTCATATGTTGACTGATAGAAATAAAGTCATGGGTCATCTGTTTGATCGAAATAACGTCATGAGTCATCTGTTCATTGATAGAAATAAATTCATGATTCATCTGTCAGTACTTACAGATCTTCTAGTCTGCTGACTTTATCAAACACACCCTCTTCAATGGTTGTTATTTTGTTGTCATACAGGTACCTATAGTGGGAACACAAGCTAACACGAATGACGCGGTTATTGGACTATGTTTTAGAGTTTAAACGAGATTCGTTGCTTTGGATTCTGTTGATGTTTATTATATGCATGTCTGCTTGGTTTAATGTCCATTTGAAAGTTTTATAACAACTATATCTTTGATCTACAAGAAAAATGTGTACTTTACGTAGGAAAACTTAAAAATAAATTCGAAACTAACGTCTTTTATACATTCAATATTGGTCTCCTTACTGTATCAGATTAATTCAAAGAAATTCAGGGGTTGTTATTGTTATATGTCAGTATGTAGATAATGGGGTAATTATTGTAATATGTCAGTATGTAGACAATGGAGTATTTATTGTTATATGTCAGTATGTAGTTAATGGGGTATTTTTTTATTATGTCGGTATGTAGATAATGGGCTAATTATTGTATTATGTCAGTATGTAGATAATGGAGTATTTATTGTTATATGTCAGTACGTAGATAATGGGGTAATTATTGTATTATGTCAGTATGTAGACAGTGGAGTATTTATTGTTATATGTCAGTATGTAGATAATAGGGTAATTATTGTATTATGTCAGTATGTAGATAATGGGGTATTTTTGTATTATGTCGGTATGTAGATAATGGGGTAACTATTGTATTATGTCAGTATGTAGAAAATTGGGTATTTAGTGTATTATGTCAATATGTAGATAATGAGGTAATTATTGTATTATGTCAGTATGTAGAGAATGGGGTATTTAGTGTATTATGTCAATATGTAGATAATGAGGTAATTATTGTATTATGTCAGTATGTAGAGAATGGGGAATTTAGTGTATTATGTCAATATGTAGATAATGAGGTAATTATTGTATTATGTCAGTATGTAGAGAATGGGGTATTTAGTGTATTATGTCAATATGTAGATAATGAGGTAATTATTGTATTATGTCAGTATGTAGAGAATGTGGAATTTAGTGTATTATGTCAATATGTAGATAATGAGGTAATTATTGTATTATGCCGTTAAAACATTAGGGTCTGTTCATGGAAAAAAACTTATTTAGAACAAAGTCATGTGTTCAAATGTTCAGATGTTAAAAGTTAATTTTGTGATCCACATCCACCCTCGCCTCCGCAAGTGTGACACAAAGTTGGTTGTAAGTAAACAATGGGACCCTACAATAGCTAGAGAAAATTCAGGTTTTCCACCTTGCCCCTATTTCTGCGCTGCTGGGCTTCCCTGGTAAACCCTTGGTCAGGAAGCATCCCACAGACTCATGAGAGCCCTTGTTCCACTAAGTATCTGGCTAACCTCCCAACAAGGCAAAGACAGTGTTATCTTCCGTTTGGATAATAATAGCACGGTAAACACTGCCTCGACATTGACAGCTACACACGCCAACCTTTTTTTCTCTAACGTAATAATGTCTAGCTTCATACCATCTGTTTGGATATTAAGATTTAAGTACTCTAGCATTTATTAGTTTCAGAACACTTGCGTCATTTCAAGAAAATTTTAACTCACAGTTTTTTTAGAACATTTGCCTGGTCCAAGTCACCTTTCTTAAGTTTTGTGATACCATTTCCCATTAGTTTCCTGTAGGAAGAAAAGTTAGCGGATTTATATACATTGTAATTACAATTGCAACTATCACATGAGGCATGCACAGCAAGACAAGTTACTGGCTCATTCATCACATGAGGCATACACAGCAAGACAAGTTACTGGGTCAATTATAACGTGAGGCATACACAGTAAGACAAGTTACTGGGTCAACTATCACGTGAGGCATACACAGCAAGACAAGTTACTGGGTCAACTATCACGTGAGGCATACACAGTAAGACACGTTACTGGGTCAAGTATCACGTGAGGCATACACAGTAAGACAAGTTACTGGGTCAACTATCACGTGAGGCATACACAGCAAGACAAGTTACTGGGTCAACTATCACGTGAGGCATACACAGTAAGACACGTTACTGGGTCAAGTATCACGTCAGGCATACACAGCAATACAAGTTACTGGGTCAACTATCACGTGAGGCATACACAGTAAGACACGTTACTGGGTCAACTATCACGTGAGGCATACACACCAAGACAAATTCTTTGGTCAGTCATCACATGAGGCATACACAGCAAGACAAGTTACTGGGTTAAATATAACTTGATGCACTAACAGCAAGACAAGTTACTGGGTTAAATATAACTTGACAAGTTACTGGGTCAACTATCTCGTGAGGCATACACAGTAAGACACGTTAATGGGTCAACTATCACGAAAGACATGCACAGCAAGAAAAATTACTGAGTCAACCATCATGTGAGGCATACACACCAAGACAAATTCTTTGGTCAGTCATCACATGAGGCATACACAGCAAGACAAGGTACTGGGTTAATCATCACATGAGGCATGCACAGCAGGACAAGTTACTGGGTTAAATATAACTTGATGCACTCACAGCAGGACAAGTTACTGGGTTAAATATAACTTGATGCACTCACAGCAAGACAAGTTACTGGGTTAAATATAACTTGATGCACTCACAGGAAGACAAGTTACTGGGTTAAATATAACTTGATGCACTCACTGCAGGACAAGTTACTGGGTTAAATATAACTTGATGCACTCACAGCAGGACAAGTTACTGGGTTAAATATAACTTGATGCACTCACAGCAAGACAAGTTACTGGGTTAGATATAACTTGATGCACTCACAGCAAGACAAGTTACTGGGTTAAATATAACTTGATGCACTCACAGCAAGATACGTTACTGGGTCAAATATAACTTGATGCCCTCACAGCAAGACACGTTACTGGGTTAAATATAACTTGATGCACTCACAGCAGGACAAGTTACTGGGTTAAATATAACTTGATGCACTCACCGCAAGACAAGTTACTGGGTTAAATATAACTTGATGCACTCACAGCAAGACACGTTATTGGGTTAAATATAACTTGATGCACTCACAGCAAGACAAGCTACTCGCTCAATCTTCACATGAGGCATGTACAGCAAGACAAGGTACTTCGTCGAAATTCTCTTTAGCTTCGACATTAATCCACTACTTGTGTGCCCAGTGGTGTAGCTATTGGAGGGGTGTCCTCATTCAAAAGCCCCTAGTGCCCCAACTTAAAAGAGCCTCCAAAGGAGTGTCCGAATTTTTTTTTTATTGTTAAATATTACGCCAGCGTTATGTATTCGGGGCCCCCCAAAGAGGACAAGCCCCCATATGCCTAGTTACGCCACTGTGTGGTTACTTAATTTGATTACATATTGTTTTTTTTTGTTTTCCCAAAAAATATATAAATACGTTTTTTATTCAGTCTAATCAGGCAAGTCAATAGAGTGCTCGCCTCACAAGCTGTACGTAAAAGCCACCCAAAAAAAACTGATAAATGATTATTGCCAATAATAATAATGTTTCTTTTTATTGATATATGTATTGTTATTTCCATGTAAAGCGCTGTGAGCCTGGCTCCTTGCTGGGATACAGCGCTATATAAATTATCATTTTATTATTATTATTATTATTATTATTAAGTCCTCCGCTGACCTGGAGAGGAGATGGGCGACACAAAAAAAAAAAAACGTTTTCAAGATACTGGTTAAAGACCTTAGTCCCCTTTCAACGTAGTCTCTTTAACAGAAATGACCAACAATGTTCAGTTGGTCAAATGATGAGAATAGAACCATGCCAACAGTGAAATACTCACAGCTCTAACAGGTTAGGCATCAACTCAAATGGTATCGTGGAGATGTCACTAATGGAGTTTCCAACCAGGTCGCTGTTGATAAATAATTCAGACTGTATACCTCATTCATACATTTCAACAATATGTTTTGATTAAATAGATTTGAATATCTACACGACATACCATTTTAAACAAAATATAGATCAACACAAGAAAATGTGTGTCAGAAAATATTTTAAACAATAAAAACGCATCCCTTTGTGTTTTAATCAATTTTGTTAAAATACAACAAATCACGTTTTGGTTACTTTCGGAATCATGGCTAATTGTATGGTCTTTGATTACATCTTTGCCATGGACACTTCATGGTGTGACATTTGACATCTACAATGTTATGACATTAGACATCTGCAATGTTATGACATTTGACATCTACAATGTTATGACATTTGACATCTACAATGTTATGACATTTGACATCTACAATGTTATGACATTTGACATCTAACATGTTATGACATTTAACACCTTAACAGTTGTGACATTTTAAACATGCATTATTGCTATGGTGGATTAAGGGGGGAGGCTTATAGGGCTAAAGACTGATCCCCCCCAACAATTACTTTCACAGGCTAGACAAAAACAGGGAACCCGGCTGCCGTTTATGTGGTATGGCCGAGGAGACAGTGGCACACCTGCTGACCGATTGTTCTGCGGCAATTGGGGACGCGGTGAGGTCAGGCAGCCATTGCACTGCGGAAGAATATCTCCATGGCGACGCCTTTATGTTGAGGCTCGCCGTTGGTATTGTAGGCCGGGTTATAAGAGTCTGAAGGGACTCAACCCTCCAATGAGAATGTCACATAGAAGGGCTCCTAACATGTTATATTGTATAATCTGGGGACTAGGCCCCAGATAGAATTAAAGCCAAGGGCCCAGTACAATCTTGATCCTCCGCTGTCTGTTGATAATGATTGTGACACTTGAAGCCGGCATGATTATGACATTTGACATTGGCATGATTGTGACATTTGACACCGTCATGATTATGACATTTGACATTGCCATGATTGTGACACTTGACACCGGCATGATTATGACATTTGACATTGGCATGATTGTGACACTTGACACCGGCATGATTATGACATTTGACATTGGCATGATTGTGACACTTGACGCCGGCATGATTATGACATTTGACATTGCCATGATTGTGACACTTGACACCGGCATGATTATGACATTTGACATTGGCATGATTGTGACACTTGAAGCCGGCATGATTATGACATTTGACACCGGCATGATTATGACATTTGACATTAGCATGATTGTGACACTTGACACTGGCATGATTGTGTTGGTTGTGGCATTTGACACTGGCATGATTGTGATGATTGTGACACTTGACACCGGAATGATTATGACATTTGACATTGGCATGATTGTGACACTTGACACTGGCATGATTCTGATGATTGTGACACTTGACACCGGAATGATTATGACATTTGACATTGGCATGATTGTGACACTTGACACTGGCATGATTGTGATGATTGGGACATTTGACTCTTGCATGATTGTAATGATTCTGACACTTGACACTGGCATGATTGTAATGATTCTGACACTTGACACTAGCATGATTGTAATGATTCTGACACTTGACACTAGCATGATTGTAATGATTCTGATGACACTAGCATGATTGTAATGATTCTGACACTTGACACTAGCATGATTGTAATGATTCTGACACTTGACACTAGCATGATTGTGATTATTGTGACATTTGACACCGGCATGATTATGATGATTGTAAAATTTGACACCGGCATGATTATGACATTTGACATTGACATTATTATGATAGTCGATACTTACAGCACTGTCACAGTTGACACATTGAGCAGCGGGAAAGAGTTGAGGTTCATAAAACTACAACAGAGGTGAGTCCTCTCGCTACACTTGCACTTGGGTGGGTAGTTGCGCTCCAAGTCTGAAAACAGAAGTGATAATACATCATTGTACACATTAACTAAAGACATCAGGAGATAAGCAGAGGTGTTTTTTTTTTCTGGGGCAGCAGTGAACCTACAGAAAGAGAACCACTGACGACATCCTCCAATCAAAATGTGAACATGGTTTGACATGCGCAGTCGGACCTTCTACACTCTGGGTATTTCATGATTTCTTAGATGGTTTAAGTTTATTTTATTTTTAAAAAAGTTAATTAAGCTATGATGCCTCTTGCATTGGAAACTTGAAAATTAATTACACCCGTAGACAAACAAGAACATAGAAAAAGTTTGGAACCCAAATTTTGAAGCAACCACCTGTCACATAAACTTATAACACCACAACCTCTAAAAAACCACAACCCCTTAAGAGCTAAACCCCCTAACAACACCACCAAACTCCTTTCACCAACAACTCCTGTCACCCATGCTCATCTTCTATTTCCTTCAAATTATAATCTTCTTATGCCCAGTTCACACGGTGCGACTAGTAAGATTCATCTCACAGTCATCTTGCCAATATCGTTACTTTGTTTTTCTTCTAATTCTTATCTTCTTATGCCCAGTTCACACGGTGCGACTAGTAAGCTTCAGCTCTCAGTCATCTTGCCTATATCATGGCCTGCTTTAAAGATAAAACTTTGATGTAACAAGCGGTGGACAGGGACCATGTCAGGTTTGTGACTCGGGTTCGTATCTTGTAGCAGTTCTAATCATTTCATTCTTAAAGTGCATCAATAATAACATACATCGAAAAACTAAGAAATTTTATAGATTTAAATATGCTATCATACAGGAACAAAAATACTGGAAAAAAATAATAAAACGTGGAAAAATTAAAATTCAACTTCAACATCCTATCCTATATAATAAAAGGTAGTTGTCTGAGCTGTACTTAATAGCCATTGGTCACTCAAACCCCTACAGCCATTTACTAGCGGAGAAAAATTTAATCTCATTTACATAATTTACTTATTTATGCGGACTTTTAAAACGAGTTATTTTTGGTGCAGTATTTTTGTAATCATTGAGTACTGTGTCCAAATCTTGAATTGTTACCCCTGCTAAACACTACTGTTACTCCTAGACAATATGCCACCGAAACGACGGCGGAACTTACTTAGACGGGCTTAAATGAAAACATTAAATAATGAGTTCATATTTTATCTTATCTTAGATATACAGACGCTCCTTCTATGCAGAAGATAATTGTGTCCACAGACCATGAAAAATGATCTGTTGGCAAGTGATGCAGCGGTCACGGGCCACGGCTATAGGGGTTCCACGCATTACCCCAGCCGCCAACTATTGTCTAGTTAGGTACCCATTCGGAGCTGGGTGACTCGGGGACTCCTCAGGCCCCGGGAACAAATCCTCGCCTTCGCGTGAATTCGAACTCGTGACCATCGGTATGACAGTCGAGCGCGCTACCTCTCGACCACCTCGTCCCACGTATTTTGTTTTATTATCTTTACAAAAAAAGCCCTATAGTTTAAATAACTGTTGCCAGGTTCAAAGAAAGCAAAAACATTGTAAATATATTTTATGAATATTTTAAGTTCCTACTTATAAATCATGGGTTATAGACAGGAGAGGATCATGGTAACGTTTCTAGAATCTCTCGTAAATTGAAAGTTTAAAAAAGTATGTTCTGTTTCCTATGGCTGTATTTCAGTTGATCGGTAGATAACATATATGTAAAAAATTTATTTATAATTCCTTATTAAATGTTTTACAATAAACGGATTGAGGAACGACACCAGACTAACACCGGCCCGCTGACAATAACCGGCCCACAGACCAGCACCGGCCTGCTGACAATAACCGGCCCACAGACTAACACCGGCCCGCTGACAATAACTGGCCCACAGACTAACACCGGCCTGCTGACAATAACCGGCCCACAGACTAACACCGGCCCGCTGACAATAACCGGCCCACAGACAAACACCGGCCCGCTGACAATAACCGGCCCACAGACCAACAGCGGTCCGCTGACAATAACCGGGTCACAGACCAACACTGGCCCACAGACCAACACTGGCCCACACCAACACTGCCCCACACACCAACACTGGCCCACACACCAACACTGTCCCACACACCACCACTGGACCACACACCAACACTGCCCCACACACCAACACTGGCCCACACACCAACACTGGCCCACACACCAACACTGGCCCACTAACAAAACCGGCCCATAGACCAACTCTTTCTGACACCCTAATCTATCACGTGTGTACTTTGGATGCAAGTTTTAACGGTAATTCTGAATCACACTAGGATTTCATGACTTTGTATTTTTCTATTTTGTCACTGCTGTCGGTTGTGAATATTTGGCCACGGAATTTGGAGTCAAACAAAGTTTCATGTTCTATGCAACAACAAAACAATGGTTTACCTATTGTCTTATCTTCTTATCTTATCTTTTACAGACGATCCATCTATAAAGAAGATTATTGTGTCCTACGCTTATCCATGAATTGTGTTAAGTCGTGCATTCTTATTTGAGTTTTAAATGTTGGTAAAGTGTTGGTTTTCCTGGTTTCATCAGGCAACCCATGCTACGTCCGATTTCCAGACTGGAAAATAGAAAACTTGTGTTTGTTCTTGCATACGGAATAACAACGTCTTTCTATCCTTATGTCTATCTGAGGGTTGTACTTAGTTATATTTGTGTTGTATAACAAGACCTGCTCTACACACATTTATATTGTCTTGGTAATAAGGACTTTTGACATCCGAAATGAATGCATAAAAATGGATTTAAAATAGATTGACAATAGTATCAGCATACATTTTTCGGTTTTCATAATACAGCATATCTTTACTTTTTCTGATGCTATCTGAGGGTTGGTATTCTGAAAGTTGTTTGATATGTCATACCAAAATAGCAGAAAAGAAACAGGGGATTGAGGAATGTCCTCACGTAATTTGGTTTTTTGATACAATACTGTTATAGACATGTAAATTTAATTTAATTACTTTTTGATTGTGGCAGTTGGAAATATCTACAAATTCAATTATGCTATTGTATATCTGTTCCTAATTACTGCCTATTTGATACTTTCCACGACTGAACTGCTGTTTGCTCAAATGAATGCCAAATGTCATGTATAAGTTTGTGGTTCAATTCCCAGCATAAAAAAGATATTATACTTTCAAAGATACTAAAGATAACATAATATCAAGCATAACAACAAGGTCATACTTTTAGACGTTCCATAAATGTCGTAATTTCCAACATAAGATAAACATAATTGTAAAAATAATAAAAAGATCAAACATACTTTCCAAAATTAGATTCAGATCGTAGTTGTCCACATAACACAAAGATCATACCTGCGAACATTACACACAGCACATACTTGCCAACATTACACACAGCACATACTTACCAACATTACACACAGTGCATACTTGCCAACATTACACACAGTGCATACTTGCCAACATTACACACAGTGCATACTTGCCAACATTACACACAGTGCAAAATTGCAAATATTACACATCCTTCACACTTAGCCAACATTACACAAACATCATAATGGTCAACATAACACAAAGATCATACTTGTTAACATAACACAAAGATCACACTTACCAATATTACACACAGATCATACTTGCAAACATTACACAACAATCATACTTGCCAACGTAACAAAAAGATCATAATTGTCAACATTACATACAGATCATTCTTGCAAACATTACACAAATTCATACTTGCCAACGTAACACAAAGATCATAAATGCCAACATTACACACAAATCATACTTGCCAACATTACACACAAATCATACTTGCCAACATTACACACAAATCATACTTGTCAACATTACACACAAATCATACTTGTCAACATTACACACAAATCATACTTGTCAACATTACACACAAATCATACTTGCAAACATTACACACAAATCATACTTGTCAACATTACACAAATTCATACTTGCCAACGTAACACAAAGATCATAAATGCCAACATTACACACAAATCATACTTGCCAACATTACACACAAATCATACTTGTCAAAATTACACACAAATCATAATTGTCAACATTACACACAAATCATACTTGCCAACATTACACACAAATCATACTTGTCAACATTACATACAGATCATTCTTGCAAACATTACACAAATTCATACTTGCCAACGTAACACAAAGATCATAAATGCCAACATTACACACAAATCATACTTGCCAACATTACACACAAATCATTCTTGTCAACATTACACACAAATCATACTTGTCAACATTACACACAAATCATACTTGCCAACATTACACACAAATCATACTTGTCAACATTACACACAAATCATACTTGCCAACATTACATACAAATCATACTAGTCAACATTACACACAAATCATACTTGTCAACATTACACACAAATCATACTTGCCAACATTACACACAAATCATACTTGTCAACATTACATACAAATCATACTTGCCAACATTACACACAAATCATACTTGTCAACATTACACACAAATCTTACTTGTCAACATTACACACAAATCATACTTGTCAACATTACACAGAAATCATACTTGCCAACATTACACACAATTCATACTTGTCAACATTACACACAAATCATACTTGCCAACATTACACACAAATCATACTTGTCAACATTACACACAAATCATACTTGTCAACATTACACACAAATCATACTTGTCAACATTACACACAGATCATACTTGCCAACATTACACACAAATCATACTTGCCAACATTAGACACAAATCATACTTGCCAACATTACACAAACATCAACTTGCTAACATTACACACAGATCATACTTGCCAATATTACACACACATCATACTTGCCAACAGTACACAAACATCAAACTTGCTAACATTACACACAGATCCTACTTGCCAACATTACACACAAATCATACTTGCCAACATTACACACAAATCATACTTGTCAACATTACACACAAATCATACTTGTCAACATTACACACAAATCATACTTGCCAACATTACACACAAATCAAACTTGCTAACATTAGACACAGATCATACTTGCCAATATTACACACAACTCAAAATTCAAATAATAAAACTCAAAGATTATTATTTCCAACAAATGAACCTAACACAGAGATCATTATTTTGAACACTCAAATATCATACTTTAAACACACAATCATCATACTTTCTGTGACACAAGGATCATATTTCATATTTCCAAACATAAAACAATAATCATACGCTGCAACATAACGCAAAGACTATACTTCAAAAAAATATTTGCAAACACTCAAAGAACATACTTTCCTACACAACTTAAAGATCATACTTTCCAACACAACTTAAAGATAATACTTTCCAACACAACTTAAAGATCATACTTTCCAACACAACTAAAATATCATACTTTCCAACACAACTTAAAGATCATACTTTCCAACACAACTTAAAGATCATACTTTCCAACACAACTTAAAGATTATACTTTCCAATACAACTTAAAGATCATACTTTCCAACACAACGTAAAGATCATACTTTCCAACACAAAGTAAAGATCATACTTTTGAACATCACATAGATTCTAAGTGCCGTATTTAAAGAAATTAAACCTACATCCACTGAACAACCTGCAAATATATTTTACACCAGTTTTCCGCTTGGCCATAAGATAAAGTAGAAGAAAACCGAGGCCAACGATGTTTCCCAATACAGCAGCTGTCTGGCCCACAATGTCCCGAGGCCAACAATGTCCCGAGGCCAACAATGTCCCGAGGCCAACAATGTCCCGAGGCCAACAATGTCCCGAGGCCAACGATGTTTCCCAATACATCAGCTGTCTGGCCAACAATGTCCCGAGGCCAACAATGTCCCGAGGCCAACAATGTCCCGAGCCCAACGATGTTTCCCAATTCATCAGCTGTCTGGCCAACAATGTCCCGAGGCCAACAATGTCCCGAGGCCAACAATGTCCCGAGCCCAACGATGTTTTCCAATACATCAGCTGTCTGGCCAACAATGTCCCGAGGCCAACAATGTCCCGAGGCCAAAAATGTCCCGAGGCCAACAATGTCCCGAGGCCAACAATGTCCCGAGGCCAACAATGTCCCGAGGCCAACAATGTCTCGAGCCTAACGATGTTTCCCAATACATCAGCTGTCTGGCCAACAATGTCCCGAGGCCAACAATGTCCCGAGGCCAACAATGTCCCGAGGCCAACAATGTCCCGAGGCCAACAATGTCCCGAGCCCAACGATGTTTCCCAAT
>MUZC01003479.1:162119-203286 GCA_002072015.1 Radix auricularia | reverse complement strand
CCCCCCCCCCCCCCCCCGTGGTTAGAGTTAATACTACGGAATGTTGGAGGCTTGCATTTTTCTGATTTGTTAGAAGTGTAACATTGACAGGAAATGGAGAAGTGGAGGGGGGTTGGACTAGGTCTGGGTGACTGTCTGGAGCGGGCGCTGGACTAAGTCTGGGCAGTGGCGTCGCTAGGGGGTGCGGTTGGGGCGGGCCACCCCGGGTGACACCAGACTGTAAAATTCTATATATTCCCATTATTTGGTCCTGGAAAACTCGGAGGAGTTCTATGGGTTAAATCATGTTGGGGTGACAGCATGAGCTACAGTCCCCGGTGACACCATGAGCTGCCGCCCCGGGCGACACCAACCCTAGTGACGCCTCTGAGTCTGGGTGACTGTCTGGAAGGGGCGCTGATCAGAGAATGAGTGCTATGCTGATCAAGATATTTTGGCGTTGGTTGAGTTGCTTGTTTAAAAGTGAATCATACCTAGACTGGGTTGGTTTGGTGAGGGGGGATCTCTAGCCACTAACTAGTGATGACACTTGGCGTTGTTTAGTGAGGGGGACTCTAGCCACTACCTAGTGATGACACTTGGCGTTGTTTGGTGATGGGGGATCTCTAACCACTACCTAGTGATGACACTTGGCGTTGTTTGGTGAGGGGGGACTCTAACCACTAACTAGTGATGACACTTGGCGTTGTTTAGTGAGGGGGGACTCTAGCCACTAACTAGTGATGACACTTGGCGTTGTTTGGTGAGGGGGGGACTCTAGCCACTAACTAGTGATGACACATGGCGTTGTTTGGTGAGGGGGACTCTAGCCACTAACTAGTGATGACACTTGGCGTTGTTTGGTGATGGGGGATCTCTAGCCACTAACTAGTGATGACACTTGGCGTTGTTTAGTGAGGGGGACTCTAGCCACTTACTAGTGATGACACTTGGCGTTGTTTGGTGAGGGGGACTCTAGCCACTAACTAGTGATGACACTTGGCGTTGTTTGGTGATGGGGGATCTCTAGCCACTACCTAGTGATGACACTTGGCGTTGTTTAGTGAGGGGGACTCTAGCCACTAACTAGTGATGACACTTGGCGTTGTTTAGTGAGGGGGACTCTAGCCACTAACTAGTGATGACACTTGGCGTTGTTTGGTGAGGGGGGAACTCTAGCCACTAACTAGCGTTGTTCGATAGTTCTGAAATCTACTTGTATACTTCTAACATCTACTTATTGAGTTCTAACAGATACTTTTTAGTTCCTGGATTTCTAATAATCTATTCCTTTATTTTGATTTCTGTAGAAAATATATAAACAAAGAGATCCCATTAACCACTGCATGTTGTTTTATTCTGAACCCAAAGTTATCTTGTGCCAGTGTTTCATGTGTATGTATAAGTTGGCCGCTAGAGAAGTGTATATTGATACGATTCCAACCGGAGAGAAAGGTTGTTGATATTTATATTTTATTTGATTACTTCCCTTCCTTGTCTAAATCCTATCCACCAGACTTACACACAAACGTCCATCAAATAGATTAGCTCAACTCCACGCCTATAAATTGCCCGTGATTAAAGTGTCTGAGAAACTCGTAACCCTGTCCAAATAATAACAAGCGAATGTGCTTTGAGGCCGGTTAATCGACGGTGAACATACTGAACGTCGACATCTGCACCGACCGCAGCCTTGCACTAGTGCGCATTCCCAGACTCAGTAATTGTAGCATTGCGCTCTGTTCAAGAGAGTCAAGGCCTAACCTAAATGTGCAAGCCTTTAATTTTTAAGCTAACTGGATAAGACCCTTAAGGTTTAAGGCGGGGGGCATATCCGGTGTATATATAGATGGACTGTGTGTCAGCTGAGGATGTGTATGGGTAATGATAATTGTTTATGGGTTATACATAAATAGATTGTGGAAATGGTACAATTAAACTGTACAATAGTTCTTTTAATGGATTTATATCCTTGATTTCAGTTTAGAACACCGTAAATGTACGCTGTATCTCCTCTAGAAACATCTTCTAAAGTTCTTGTCTTTCTCTTTTTGTTCAGTCAAACGATGAAGTTCTCTACAATTACAAATTCTTAGTATTTCAACTACCAAAGCCTTCAAAACTGCACTTAAGTCACATCTTTTTTTTATAAGCAACGAAGTAATATTTATCTTAATGATGAACGTAGCTTATGTATAACATATTGTCATTAATGTGGTTGTTATGATATGAATGTTTATTTTAAATTAGTATATGTATTTTATTTTTCAGCCCGGTTCCTTACTGTGATGCAGTGCTATATAAATTATCATTTATTATAATTATGAGCAACGAAGCCCGACCAAGGATGTTCCGCCGTCGTTTCGGTGTCACGTTGTACATCCCTCCAACAACCATCTCGACCGGCCATAAATGCGCATCACGTCAAAATACTGTTCATTACATTTATAATAAATAACCCTTAAAAGCAACGATTTTGACTATAAATCCTAACGCGCACCACTCATTTCTTCTTTTTTATTTTTTAAAAAATGTGTATACATCTATATTTGTTTATAAACTTATTGATATTAATTTAATTTGATTTAAAAAAATCCTTACTACATTGATATCATGATACTATTCGGATCGTTGATGAGTATTTGCCGAAACCGGATAGAGGCAACAATCTCGATATCCGGTCCTGATATCATGCATGCCGAATATCCAGTTGTCCCCAAGTTTAATACTACAACAGGAATAGTATTTAAATATATATGAGTTTATTATCTCTGCATTATAAATAATGGACTTGGGGGATCGCTCCCTACGTAAAATTCACAAACTAGTTACAGAATTATAATTTTTAATTAATGACAAAATATGTATCACAACAGAATTTAACAAAATTCACATCTTCATTTACACTTTCCAAAACAAAAAAAACAACAAAAAAAAAACAAAACAAAAAAACAAAAAAACATGTGTAGTGTGACATTTGTAATGAAATATTTTCTACTTATCTATCAAATAAAGAAAGTACCCGCAAAAAAAAAGCCACAGCACAATTTAAAATGTGTAGACGAAAATGTGCGCACCGTTGCTTGACCATAAACTATTTTTGAAAGCGCACAGCTAAAAAAAAAAAGTCTTGGAAAAAAAAAAAATTCACAAAATTTAACTCGCTTTGAACTTCCACGAAAACCTGGTCAATATCTAAATGAGATTTAGTTTTTCTGATTTGCTGTGGGAGTTTGAGGGACCAATCGACTATCGATGGCCGCACAGAAATTAGCTTTTTATTATATAGGAGGATTAGCGTTTTACCTGTCAAGACTGACGGAAGTTTTCAAAGAAAATATATCTCCGCTAACATCATTAAATTTGAACAAATACAAATCGGGATAAAAAATGATGCAATACAGAACTTTAATTTACTTTTTAAAATTTATTTAATTCATTCATTTTCATATTGAACAATTTTATGCGACGTTCGAAAAAAGTTATTTTTGGTGCAGTACTTTTTAAAAATATTTTTAGCGCATTTTCGAGAAGTCGAATGCGCTATTGCACCCGTTTTGTCCGTCCGTCCGTCTGTCATCACCCTTGATCTCAGCATCCATAAGTCCTAGACCCATGAGGTATATATGTTTTTTGTACGTCCTGACCTGCCATTTGTGCATCAACACTCAGTTACTCGATCCGTTAAAAAACCCCGTTAAAACTACCAAAAAATATTTCGAATCGAGAGGTAACACTAGCGCAGGGAACGGCCGCCATTGTCGGAAGTCAAAAACATAGCCTTTCAAGCACTGAAGAGTGGTGCGAATGCGTGCAAAAGAATTAGTTTTTTTTTTTAGTTGACGTCATTAGAATATGTGTAAAAGTTTAGAGAGTTTTACGTCATCATTTGTGGTGACTTGTAGTTTGATTAAAGAGAAAATATTTTTTTTTAAATGTAAAGAAATGACTTTTAAATTAAAAAAATGTCAGGTATATTCATTATACAAGAAAATTCATAAAAATATGTCTAAAATCTAAACACAATTTCTGATAACTACATAATGCTGATATCTAACATAAGTACTGATACATAATACGAAAATGCGCTAAAACGTCCTGAATTCCAATAGGGACCAGGCTTAACATGATTTTTTAGAGTTGCACTGCTTTCTAACATTAGTAGCGTTATGGACTGATGGACAGATGGACATAGCAAATTATGTATATTTATAAAGCATATTTCAATGTGTATTGTTGGAACCCTACTTACCTGAAATAATCAGATTTACCTGTTTCCTTCCGATTTTACAAGGGGTTTATATTAAACCGCTTTCAAATCAAATCCTTAATCTCCGCACCAAGTTATGAAATTTGCTTGAAACCAACAACTTTCAATTAGATCTATGTCTCTAACAATACACCTTCAAAGGCAATAAGATCTAGATCTACATGGATTTTTTTTTAAAGTTAACCACATAATGTTTGCCTGTTTTAGAGAAGGAATAGTTACTTTTTAAAAAAGCCATTGTCGTCTTGCCGTCTTGTCGTCTTGTTTGTCTTGCCATCTTGTCGTCGTATTGTCTTGCTGTCTAGCCGTCTTGTCGTCTTGCCGTCATTCTGCCTTGCCGTCTTGTTGTCTTGTCGTCTTGACGTCTTTTCGTCTCGCTGTCTTGTCGTCTTGACGTCTTGTCGTCTTTTCGTCTTGTCATCTTGCTGTCTGTCGTCTTCTCGTCGTGCCGTCTTGCCATCTTGTCGTCTTGAAGTCTAGTCGTCTTGCCGTCTTGCCGTCTTGTCGTCTTGCCGTCTTGTCTTCTTGTCTAGTCGTCTTCCCGTCTTGTCATCTTTCCATCTTGCCGTCTTGTCGTCTAGTCGTCTTTCCTTCTTCTCGTCTTGTCGTCTTGCCGTCTTGTCTTGCCGTCTTGCCATCTTATCGTGTCCTCGTCTTGCCGTCTTGCCATCTTACTGTCTTGTCGTCTTGTCATCTTGCCGTCTTGTCGTCTAGTCGTCTTGCCGTCTTGTCGTCTGGTGGTCTAGTCGTCTAGTCGTCTTGCCATCTTGTCGTCTTGCCGTCTTGTCGTCTTGCCGTCTTGTGATCTTGCCGTGGACCCACAAGCACCAAAAAATTGAAACAAATCAACCACTTTCCATGATCCTATCGAGCTGAAATTTTTGCACAAGACAATACTCACCTAACAATGCACTCTATCTAAATTCGATCGAAAGTTCTGTAATTGAATTTGTGAATACATTGCATCTAGATACTCTCTATTTATCTAAATATATATAGCATGTCAAGGTTTAAGCAAGTGTGTCCTGCGTGCGTATTATATTAAACATCCTTTTAGTTCAATATTACTTAAATATGTGTTACCTCCAAAATTTGGATGATATGTAAATCCAGTGTATTAGTGTGATACGATAAAACAGTCAATAATAACACATTTAAAAAAGATATCGGTCGTGTCTGAAATATAAGGGATTTATAGTCAAAAACTTTATTTTCCAAAGGTTTTTATTTTATTTTAATAAATAATTTGATTTTGGCTCTTATAAGGTTCCTCACGTTGACATATTCGTCCAGTGAAGATGTATCTCATATCCTGCCTGTCAACAACATCCCTCTCTTAGCAGTAACAACTTTAAGTGTAACAAGTAAAAATAATCAATTCAAATCAGTGAATTCCATGACAGCCAACAAAAGTTGCCAGACAAACTCTCTAACATCAGACGAGGTCTGTCAGATGGACTCTAATTACAGTACAAACATGATTTCTTAGACAGAGTTACCACACCAACTTTATACACGATTACAGTACAAACACGATTTCTGGGACAGAGTTACCACACCAACTTTATACACGACTACAATACACACATGATTTCTGGGACAGTGTTACCAAACCAATTTTATACACGATTACAGTACAAACACGATTTCTGGGACAGTGCTACCACACCAATTTTATACACGACTACAATACAAACATGATTTCTGGGACACTGTTACCAAACCAATTTTATACACGAATACAGTACAAACACGATTTCTGAGACAGAGTTACCACACCAATTTTATACACGATTACAGTACAAACACGATTTATTGGGACAGAGTTACCACACCAACTTTATACACGACTACAATACACACATGATTTCTGGGACAGTGTTACCACAACAACTTTATACACGATTACAGAGATAAGAGATATCGTATAGGTTTAATAAGGTATCAAATACTCCATATTTGGTCATTTAAAGAAGTCATATTATTTATTCAGAGATGGTTACATCGATAACTCTTTTATCAATCATAATTTTAAATTAAATGTTACAACCCTTAGCTACTGTAATCGTGATTCAAGGGTGTTTGTAGGCTAATCGATTATAACGGTATTCGATAAGTGAGTACGATGACCATTCTTCACAACGAATCCAACCATGTCTAAGTGTAGAGACAAAAAAGCCCCATTAGAAGTTTATTATTAGAAGCTATTAGAATAGATAAAAGCTTCATTATGGTTGAGGCTATCGGACTTCTGACTTTCAGACCCCGAAGAGGACAATTACTGTAAGACATTTAATAATGGTTCTTTTCAATTGATCATGAGCCTAATCCTTTTCTTCTCAAACGAGGTGGGCTCAACGATTAATTTAGATCACGAGTTCCTAATATATGGGCAAGAGAGTAGCAAGCTTGTGTAACAAAGATAACATGGGCAAGAGAGTAGCAAGCTTGTGTAACAAAGATAACATGGGCAAGAGAGTACTACTGTGTTTACCTAAGACAACATGAGCAAGAGAGTACCAAGTTTGTGTACCTAAGACAAGATGGGCAAGAGATTACCAAGTTTGTGTACATAAGACAACATTAGCAAGGGAGTAGCAAGTTTTTGTACCTAAGACAAGATGGGCAAGAAAGTAGCAAGTTTGTGTACCTAAGACAACATGAGGAAGAGAGTAGCAAGTTTGTGTACCTAAGACAAGATGAGCAAGAGAGTACCAAGTTTGTGTACCTAAGACAAGATGGGCAAGAGATTACCAAGTTTGTGTACCTAAGACAACATTAGCAAGGGAGTAGCAAGTTTTTGTACCTAAGACAAGATGGGCAAGAGAGTAGCAAGTTTGTACCTAAGACAACATTAGCAAGGGAGTAGCAAGTTTTTGTACCTAAGACAAGATGGGCAAGAGAGTAGCAAGTTTGTGTAACAATGATAACATGGGCAACAGAGTAGCAAGTTTGTGTACCTAAAACAACATGAGCAAGAGAGTACCAAGTTTGTGTACCTAAAACAACATGAGCAAGAGAGTAGCAAGTTTGTGTACCTAAGACAAGATGAGCAAGAGGGTACCAAGCTTGTGTACCTAAGACAAGATGAGCAAGAGAATACCAAGTTTGTGTACCTAAGACAAGATGAGCAAGAGAGTACCAAGTTTGGGTACCTAAGACAAGATGAGCAAGAGAGTACCAAGCTTGTGTACCTATGACAAGATGAGCAAGTGAATACCAAGTTTGTGTACCTAAGACAAGATGAGCAAGAGAGTACCAAGCTTGTGTACCTAAGACAACATGAGCAAGAGAGTAGCAAGTTTGTGTACCTATGACAAGATGAGCAAGAGAATACCAAGTTTGTGTACCTAAGACAAGATGGGCAAGAGAGTAGCAAGTTTTTGTACCTAAGACAATCTGAACACATTAGCAATTTTTATACCTAAAACAAGTTGAGCAAAAAGTAAAAATAGTTCATTTACTTACCACACTTATTGGCATGCTCAGAGTTTTCCAGATTGTTCTCTTTTTTCTTAATAAATATGGCATCAAATGCGCTGACAAGGTTCGTGTCACCTGAGGAGAAACCAAACAAAAATTTATGTGACCTAAAAAAAAAAGAACATACATATATTTAATGACATGAAAAATCATGGACAATTTTTTTTTGGTGATTTGAAAACCCCAACGTTGTTTTCTTGATTTGGAACTAAATAGATGTAAAGGTTGTCTGCAGGCAACAAATGTTTAGTTAATCTGAAATAATACAGATTTGTATGTGATATAAGCACACGTAGAAAGTAAAAAAGCCTTAAAAACAAAGTTTTTAACTCTAAGTACCTTGTAGTTAAGATATCACTAAAAGTATTCACTAAGTTCTATATAATACACATCAGGCGAAAGACTTGTAAAAACATTTACAGATCGGGAAATATTATAAATGTATGTTGAATATAATCCGCTCGCCACGAATGACTAGCATGGACATTTAAATGTTCATATAGAGATCCTTAGAGATCAAAGGACTTTGAGCTTAATTTCAACTGGATAGAATCACGGGAAGTGGGTAATTTTTCATTGGGACCACGACAGACAAGACCGTGAAGTTAATGTAGGGGATTTAAAAAAGAGCATGTGCTGCATGCTAGTAGCTAAATTTCTAAACCAATGGTACCGAACTTTTTTTGGAAACCTCCCGAAATTTCAACCAAAAGCCACTAATATATCCTTAGGTGCCTTCACTTCAATTAAATCAGAAAAAGCTCGCTTTGATTTGCTGCTATGATTAAGGAAGTAATATCTTAAACGTTTGACGGCTGAAATGGAACTGTGTGCCGAATGTGACACAAGTGTCATAGGTTAGCCATCACTATTATATACAAATGCTTCAAACTGGAGGTCAATGAACCAAATTTATCTTTTTTTATTTTTATTTACTCCAATATTCACACTGGGAAGAGAATCGCGCATATTATTATAATAGAATTCACGAAGATTTTCTGCCTCATGTCCCAGCGAGTATTGTACGTAACCAAAGGGACTTTCTTCCTCATGTCCCCGTTCGCAGTATATACGATCGTAAACAGATCTTATTGTGTTGTCTAAACGACACATCTTTAAAGGAGCGCTATCAGAACACGAACTCCCGCCTTTCTAAGGGGTATTTTCTGGACAAGCAGACGGCTAAAAACAGCTGTGTAAAAATGTTAGATCTCTGATTTCGATATTAATCAAATACATATTAAGCCATACTATTTTTTATCAACATTTAAGTCAAAACAGTTTACTATTTATTTATATTTTATATGTGCTTATATTCCACTTGACTTAATGAATGATTTAAATTATAGTTTGTTTTTGTGTAATCACAAGAAACACTCGTATAGCGGTCAGCCCCTGGTTTAGAGCAGCGCTCCTGGTATGCGGGAAATCCCGTTTATTATGTCGGAAACTGACGGCTTGGCTGAAAACTGTTTACCTGGGGGATTACGGTAATTTGTCTAATTGTTGCCATCATGAAGTCAGACCCACCCCCACCCCCCTGTGTTCGCCTTCTCATTCCTGGCAGTTCACCCTTGTAAACAAGAACATCAACTCTCCCATACTCTACACTGGGGCGGGGTTTCGGTTGGGGGGGGGGGGGAATCAACAGATAACTCTTCATCAAGCGCTAAGGAGGGGGCCGGTGTGAAGCACCGGAGAATTACATTTTCTACCAAAACTAGAACTTTTCTGGCGCCGCATTAGGCCCTAACCGTGACTACGCCACTGGTTTGTATGTAAGGCTTCATAAATCTGATAGCACAAACCATATTCTCTCATTTACAAAAACAGCTGTAGTTAGTGGATTCAATCGATATTTGGTACTAGTAAATATCACTATAAACAGCCTACATAAATAATATCTATAAATACAACACGTGTATTTAGTGTTATTTTTAATAGCGACGAAGCCTTACAACAATTAAAAAAAAATGTAATACTTATTTTTTTTATTTTTTTTTTTAAATTGAACATCTGAGCAGTCATTATCTGTATATTAGACACTATGTGAGCACCACTCAGCCAGACAAATAGTTTCATGTCCTGCAATGTTATGAGTCAAGAGATGGTGAACTACCTGACTAAACACAAAACAACACGCATCTGCTAATGTCTATACACCCTTGTTGTCCTGACTGAACACAAAACATCATACATCTACTAATGACTATACACCCTTGTTTTCCTTGGTTATAATTTGGGTTGGTGATAAATGTTGCCCCACTTACGGCTATCGCTGCACTCCTTAACAAAGCTCATCCTGCACATTTTTCTAAACGTATCTTCTCTTGCACTCATTAACATAATTCATCTTGCAATCCCTAACACACCTTATCTTGCAATTCCTTACACAGCACATCTTGCTATCCCTAACACACCACATCTTCCACTCCTTATTAACATAATTTATCTTGCAATCCCTAACACACCGCATCTTGCAATCCCTAACACACCACATCTTGCAATCCCTAACACACCACATCTTGCAATCCCTAACACACCACATCTTGCATTCCTTAAAACACCTCATCTTGCACTACTTCTTCACCTAACTAATCTTGCTATCCTTAGCACACCTCATCTTGCAATCCTACTTAACGCACCTCATCTTGGAATCCTTATTTTAAACTTGTTATGCACACCTCTTGCTCACCTTTCATGCACACCTATTCTTCATAGTTTCCGTGCCATTATTATTATTATACGTTTTCATAACTAATTGACCCGCATTGAACAGATGCCCCGTAAATTAAAGGAAAACTCTTCAATCTGAGAAGTTCAACAGGTGCTTAGTTTTTTCCTAAGAAGATCATCATTTCGGTGACGTTGATTGTGTACTTGAAGTTGCTTGGTTCTTATCTTATCTTATCTTATCTTATCTTATCTGTTACAGTTACAGACGTTCCTTCTATACAGAAGATTTTTACATTTTACGCTTATCTGTGGTTTGTGACTAGTCCTTCATTCCTAATAGAGTTTTAAATGTTGGTAAAGTGTTAGTTTTCCTGGTTTCTTCAAGCAACCAAAGCCTACCCCCGAATTCAGAACAGAAGGATGAACATGTG
The DNA here is from genome assembly GCA_002072015.1 of Radix auricularia. NCBI lineage: Eukaryota > Metazoa > Mollusca > Gastropoda > Lymnaeidae > Radix > Radix auricularia. The sequence goes on along the minus strand of MUZC01003479.1, from coordinate 192,447 downwards.
TATGTGTTTGTTCTTGCATATGGAATTTGAAAGATGTTTTTATATTTATGTCTATCTGAGGTTTGTATTAAGTTAACTTGGTGTAGTATTTCTAAATTATAATTAATTGCTTCAAGTATAATTAGTTCTTTACTCTTGGTTCTTCTATCTTCTAGTGTTTAAATGTTTAATGATTTAACTAATGGTGTTAGTCTTGACATTTTTTAATCTTCTCCAGTAAAAATATCTGGCCGCTCTTTGTTTAAAAATTTGTTCTAGTTTATCAAAGTTTTCTTTGTTTGTTGGGTCCCATACAGAAGATGCAAATTCTAATACTGGTCTCACTTATGAGAGATAACATTTTAGTTTTATATCTCTATTAAATTTGTTAAAGTTCCTTTTTTTTTAAACCAAAGGTTTTGTTTGATTTTTTATTAAGTCATTGACATGGGGATTCCATGTTAGCTTCTAATTCATTATTACTCCTAAATATTTTGCATCTTGAGTTTGGGTTACTTTTATTCCACGAATGAAATATTTTGAATTTATTTCTTTATTATTTTTTTTCTTGACTCTTAGCAGCTGACACTTTTCTAGGTGGAAAGATATACTTCAGTTTGCTTTCCATTTTATCAATGTATCTAAGTCTTTTTGTAAAATTTTGCTTTCTTGTTCTGTTTTAATTGTTCTATAGATTATACAATCACCAGCAAATAACCTAACTTTGTTCACGTTGAGATGTTTCATTAAAATATAACTCTATATCAAGAGTCCACTTTCAAAAGCTAGTAAGACACTTTTTTTTTTAATTTTTAGGGAAAAAATAGCATTTTCGAAACAAGTATAATTTCTCAATGGTCTTTTTTTTCGTGATGAATATTGGTCCAAAAAGAAAATATTTTGAGTATAAATTAAAAAGTAAGATTTTTTTTTTTATCGCATTGCACAACATTCTTTCTTAGGATATTTTGAAAGTCTTTAATTACTTAAATCAATTTTGAAGGCCTAAAACATATATGCTTAGAGCTTTAATTATTTTTAGATTATTTACATTTAAATCATGAAGAATTACCCTACATATTTTGTGAAAATTCCATAACATTTAAAGAAATTTACTGTAGTAATTTGAAGAAGAGTTTTCATTTTTGTCAAAATATAATTTCTCTTTATGGACTACACAAATAACAAGAGTGAAAAGCCATTCCACAATCTTTAATTTGGTTTATGGATTTTTAATCAAAATAAGGCGATAGACTGCAATCAGGGTTATAAAAAAGTAAATGGAAAAGACGTAAACAGGGTAAGGGTAAGCGTTTTGTTACATCCTGTCTGGCTAACCCTTACCCTGTTTACGTTCTGTCAGGCGGCTAACCCTTACCCTGTTTACGTTTTTCCATTTACTGGATTTTTAAGAGATTCTAAGCGTTCAGCGAGTCAAACTAAGAGAAACTTATACAAAGTGCGAATAGGTGGCTAGGGTTGGTGTGAGTAGAAAGTAGTATCATATCCATTCTCCCACACATATATCAATATCTATGCCATTATTGAAAGATGTGTAGCTCCTATTGAATAAATACACTGAAGATGTTTTACTTGCCACTCTAGGTGTGTAGCACGGTTAAAATATAAGTTCCTGTTTTATGTTTACAAATATAGTGTACCACATCTTTTTAATATCACAATTCACATAAGTTAGCTCATACCATTAGTTTACTTAGACTATTGGTCTCCTTCATTGATGTAGCTAGAATTTTGAAGGTGTTTGGTGGCCCAGGGTGTTTTACCTCTTTTAGGGCACCACATGCATGGCTGTAACGTAATATTTAGTGTAAAACATAATTCGGACACTAATTTGGGGGCCCCACTCATGCCTGGAGGGAGTTTCAAATTGTGTACCCACTCCCCCTCCCAAGGCTACGCCATTTGTCTACTTATGTCATTACTTTACTTATATCATTCCTTTACTCATATCATTCCTTTACTCATATCATTCCTTTACTTATATCATTACTTTACTTATATCATTCCATTACTTATATCATTACTTTACTTATATCATTCCTTTACTCATATCATTCCTTTACTTATATCATTCCTTTACTTATATCATTACTTTACTTATATCATTCCATTACTTATATCATTCCATTACTTATATCATTCCTTTACTTATATCATTCCATTACTTATATCATTCCTTTACTTATATCATTGGTTTATTTATCTGCTAAGTTTTCTTATCCCATCGGTTGTTCATGACTGCTTCTCGTGATAAGGTCTTTCAATCAAATTAAAGCCTTAGATAGGGTTTGGATTTTTTGTTTAAGTAATGAGTAAGGATTATCTCATAGAAGGAAAGTCTGTAATGTACAAGAAAGCCACCACTAAGGCTTAGTCATTACCTTCAATAAAATGGCTGACGTTGTATAGAACTAAAATAGCTGCAATCGAATTGGGATTACCGGTCGTTACATAAATACGACTGAGCTGTTCTTTTGGCAAATCTTGTGTGTTTTGCCATCTTAACTCTGAATTAGAGTTGCTTTAAATCTAATCACTGCCCTTAGGTTATAAACATATCAAAGACACAGAGAGCACACATTGAATATTCAACATTACCACGTTAGGAAATTTTGTTCGAGCACAGCTATTTAAAATCTTGAATAATGTTTCGAATTTTTTTTATTTGGCGTAAATATTAAGAAGGGTTTGTGAGCATGGGGTTCAGTCTTGTGTTTGATTATAGTTCACCGTCTGCCCCAGTTCACCGTCTGCCCCAGTTCACCGTCTGCCCCAGTTCACCGTCTGCCACAGTTCACCGTCTGCCACAGTTCACCGTCTGCCCCAGTTCTCTGTGTACCACAGTTCACCGTCTGCTCCAGTTCACCGTCTGCCCCAGTTCACTGTCTGCCCTAGTTCCCTGACTACCCCAGTTCACCGTCTGCCCCAGTTCCTGACTACCCCAGTTCACCGTCTGCCCCAGTTCCCTGACTACCCCAGTTCACCGTCTGCCCCAGTTCCCTGACTACCCCAGTTCACTGTCTGCCCCAGTTCCCTGACTACCCCAGTTCACTGTCTGCCCCAGTTCACCGTCTGCCCCAGTTTCCTGTATACCGCAGTTCCCTGTTTACCACAGCCTGCTCTCTATTAATGTATGTAATCCTTCCTCGTTCTCTATATGTCAAACGCTTCTCTGTGAGACATAAAGTTAACAGCAAAATAAAAATATATTTATTTAACTCCCACTTTCCACAGTGAAGAGATTAAGATGTCTTAAAGAATCAATTCATATTTAACCGCGATGCATGTTGGGTACGGGTTAACTTCCATTAACACCGTCTCATTTATCAACAATTTAAAAAAAAGTCGTCTTCAATTGTTTATGATAATGTAAACCTGCCATCAATTAGGCTGCATTCAGAACTTTACCTTCATCAAATTGTGTACTTGAATCAATCTTTCAATGAAATAACCTCAAGAAAACTGTAACCAATCGTTGCAAGGCCGCCTATGGACTTTTTAATTAGCGCCTCTGTTAAAGCTGAATAAGTTTAAGGCAAAAACCAATTATCGGGCACTTGTAAGAGATTTAACCTAACACATAAAAGAAGATCATGCTGTAAAGGAAGATTTGGGATCCAATAAAATTATAAAAAATACACATGCTTGTGGAAATTCAGATCTGTCCGATTAATAAATAAATTTATCCTAAGAAAGTAAATGTTTTACAGTAATGCAACATTTTTAAGTGTGGAGAACAAGATGTTGACGTGGCTTATCCAGGGGCTTGGTGAATAGTTATGAGAGGTTAATTGTAACCAACCATTGTTTCTAGTTAAAACTCTCAGATGTCCTCATTTCGACCAGGCCTTGGCAGAGTTTAATGGTCATTTGACAAACAAACAAATATAAAAGAAAAGAGGACTCAAAACATTCATTAATTTTTTAAAAATGATGTAATCTTATGAACCATTTCTCTGGGCCAAAAAGTATTGTTTTATAGGACAGTGGACATGAACTAAATGTTTTATAGGACAGTGGACATGAATTGGGTGTTTTATAGGGCAGTGGACATGAACTGAATGTTTTATAGGACAGTGGACAAAGTAAATTTAGTTGATTTTAAAATAATAAATAATTAATAAATCATATAACAATTATATACATTATAAAAATGATAAATAATAAATTAATAAATTAATTAATACATAATTCAAATAATGACATGATCAGAAAGTTACTAAGAATCGTTGTGCCATTTCAATACATTTTTTTTTTTAATTAAAAAAATTTTTTTTCCCATTTTTTCAACAAGAGGCATAAAATTCTATCTGCAGAATCTTAACTTTATTTGTTTTATTTCACTATTTTTTTAACCGGACATTTGCTTTCTGGAGGGCTTGAAATTATATTGCTCCGAACCTTAGAAACCGGAAGTGAGCTGTAGAAAGGGAGTAACTGAAAAAGAAAAGCCAATTTCGTTCATGCATTGGCATTTCCGTTAAATCCCACGTTTTCGGGAAAATGTGGTGTTCTTATGTACAGGTTTCATTCTGTGATGATTTCAAAAAGGATGACATGGTCTAGCGGCTAGTTGAACACAAGCACTCACACTCTTTACACGCACACTCATTTACACGCACACAGATTGATATGGGTTAGCGGCTAGATAGAGCACAAACACTCACACTCTTTACTTACACGCACACACATTTAGACGCACACAGTTTGATATGGGCTAGCGGCTAGATGAGCACAAACACTCACACTCTTGACACGCACACTCATTTACACGCACACAGATTGATATGGGTTAGCGGCTAGATAGAGCACAAACACTCACACTCTTTACACGCACACTCATTTACACGCACACAGTTTGATATGGGCTAGCGGCTAGATGAGCACAAACACTCACACTCTTTACACGCACACTCATTTACAAGAACACAATTTGATATGGGCTAGCGGCTAGATAAGCACAAACACTCACACTCTTTACACGCACACTCATTTACACGCACACATTTTTATATGGACTAGCGGCTAGATGAGCACAAACACTCACACTCTTTACACGCACACTCATTTACAAGAACACAATTTGATATGGGCTAGCGGCTAGATGAGCACAAACACTCACACTCTTTACACGCACACTCATTTACACGCACATCGTTTGATATGGGCTAGCGGCTAGATGAGCACAAACACTCACACTCTTTACACGCACACTCATTTACAAGAACACAATTTGATATGGGCTAGCGGCTAGATGAGCACAAACACTCACACTCTTTACACGCACACTCATTTACACGCACACCGTTTGATATGGGCTAGCGGCTAGATGAGCACAAACACTCACACTCTTTACACGCACACTCATTTACACGTAGATTGAGGGTTTTTACTTCGTATATTTTTATTTTTGCTTTTCTATACATTAGAGTCGGACATTTGATGACGTTATCTATAATCTATTGCAGGATTCAAACCCGGGTCATATTTGTGATAGAAAGAGTGAAATAGCTACCAGTTTTGTATAATGACCAATCAGTTTAGGAATTTGTTGTTGGGTTTTTTTTTTTTTTAAAACAGGTCCAACTATTTCTGTCATAAAAAGAACCAAATAATTATGTGAGAGCTCGGGTATCCCCGAGAATTTACCTCTCGCTAGAATCCTCCGCCCCTTCCCCCCACCCCACAATAAAACTTTAATTAAACAGCTCGTAACAACAAGTTTTTTGGGTTTTTTTAAATATAAATCCCTTACATGAGACGTAACTAACAGTATTGATTATGTTAAATATAACACGCATTGAGCGACAGGCCCCGGTGACATCAAGAGGTGAACCTCCAGTTACCCGTGGAAGTCTACTATAGCAGACGGCTACACATGTTCTATAGGAATATATAGTGATAAACTGAACATTCATTAATTTATTTACGTAACATTCGATCGAAATTTCTTACCCAATGCAGTGTTAGGTGACATAATTCTATGTGCGAAGTGTCAGTTAGATAGAATCATGGGAACTGGTTCTTTATTTACTTTTTTCTTTTTCCGCGGACGGGGCAACGACTGACAGAACAACAAGACGGTGAAGTTAATTTAAGCGGTTAAAAAAAGAAACATTTAACATAAACATTGACTACGTCTGTCTTACCGTTTGACCATCTTAACATTTGACTTATCTGACCATCTGACCATCTGACTACCTGATCATCTGACCATGTTACCACCTGACTCCCTGACCATCTCAGAGTCTGTCAATCTGACCCCCTGACAATCTGACTTCCTAACTCCCGAATCATCTGGTCCTGAACATCTGACCACCTGACCCTCTGACCATCTTACCCCCTGAACATCTTAACCCCTTACTATCTGACCCCCTGACCATGTGACCCCCTGACTCCCTGACCATCTTACCCCCTTACTATCTGGCCCCTTGACCATCTGACCACCTGACTCCCGGACCATCTTACCCCCTTACTATCTGGCCCCTTGACCCTCTGACCATCTGACCCCCTGATCACCTGACCGTCTGACTGCGCTGTTACTGTTAAAATTCTCCCGATGTCTCCATCCTGACACTAGCTGACCATCTGACCACCCTGCTACACTTACAGTTGGCTCGCTCGTCTGACCCATCACTGCAGTCATGGATCTTGTCACAGAAAGACGTGATGTTGATGCAGGCTCCGCTAGATGTGCACGGGAAGGTCAAGGGTGGACATTTCGTTTTGTACCTATGCGTGGTTCTGTTGAACTTGGGAACTGTGAGAACGGAAAAGAAAGGTTAAAGAAAAAATGTTAGTGGCAAGTTACAATTGATGGCAATAGAATCAGAGGGCAAAGGGAAAAAGTCAATAACAAAACAACTAATTGTTTACTTCAAATAAACGCGAAGTATAAATCTAAACGTCTATCAAATGTTTCTATTGACATAAATAAATTAAACCATTCTGAGTCAGTTCAAAGATTTTTCGTCCCGCCGAGCAATGTTAATTACAACTCTGAATTATGCGTGTCCAGCAGGGGAGAGAATCTCGCCCCTCTTATCATCACTCATATCTGTTCTGGTTTTCATCAACTTCTACATGCCTTAGAAATGTAAGTCAGGCAAGAGCCAAAATTCTTAAGTTTAGAAATAAACTCAGGAACTCGCCAGGTCGACCCGACCCAACTCGGATTTGTATGAGTTTTAAGATATGAGCAAATCGTCTGGTGATATGGTGCGGTGGGGGGGGGTAGAAGAGGGGTCCAGTTGGAAATAGTGGGGTGCATTTGGAATTAGGTTGGTGTAGTGGGATATAGTTGGGTTGGGTTTGTGGTCTTCGTTGAGCACACCAAACAGAAATGATGTTTTTAACTTTCCTAAACAGCTCACACGTGACAGACATGGCGTGCATTGGTTGCCAATTGACATCACGTTTATTCTATTCCCGCTATGACAACAGCTGACACGTGACAGACATGGCGTGCATTGGTTGACAGATGACATCCCGTTTATTCAATTCCCGCTATGACAACGGCTGACGATGGAGGAGCCAGAGAATTAATGGGCACTTTGCGTTGTCAGAGTCAAGGTCGCGGCGTGAACATAAAACGTTCTGTTAAAACATGCGATGTGACAGAAGGTTACGAGTTTCTAAATGAATTGCATGTTTCCACCCACGATTTTTTTTTAAAAATACACAATAGGAGGCGAGATATCGCTATAACAATTAGTAAATGTGGAGAAAACGAAGGGGAAGAACTCACGATATCATTTGACAGGAAGTTTCATGCAGCCTCCAATAACTGTGTAGAATGTACTGGGAGAGGGGGCAGTAGGGGCTAGAGAATTGACGTCCCTGGGAGATGATGGTAAATTATGGGATGTCGTTGAGAGATGATGGTAAATTATGGGACGTCGTTGAGAGATGATGGTAAATTAGGGGACGTCGTTGAGAGATAATGGTAAATTATGGGACGTCGTTGAGAGATGATAGTAAATTATGGGACGTCGTTGAGAGATGATGGTAAATTATGGGACGTCGTTGAGAGATGATTGTAAATTATGGGACGTCGTTGAGAGATGATGGTAAATTATGGGACGTCATTGAGAGATGATGGTAAATTATGTGACGTCGTTGAGAGATGATGGTAAACTATGTGACGTCGTTGAGAGATGATGGTAAATTATGGGACGTCGTTGAGAGATGATGGTAAATTATGGGACGTCCTTGAGGAGAGATGATGGTAAATTATTGGACGTCGTTGAGAGATGATGGTAAATTATGGGACGTCTTTGAGAGATGATGGTAAATTATGGGACGTCGTTGAGAGATGATGGTAAATTATGTGACGTCGTTGAGAGATGATGGTAAATTATGGGACGTCGTTGAGGAGAGATTATGGTAAATTATGGGACGTCGTTGAGAGATGATGGTAAATTATGGGACGTCCTTGAGGAGAGATGATGGTAAGTTATTGGACGTCGTTTAGAGATGATGGTAAATTATGGGACGTCGCTGTAAGATGACGATCAGTGACGTTTTTTTCAGAACGTTAATTGGTCAGAGTCAGTGATGATCCAGAGCTAACTTAAAGGAGCCTAAGTCAAGAAGCAAAGGAAATGAGAATGAACAGTGTGGTGGGTAAAAGCGCGCGTCAAGGGAAAAAGCGAGGGAGGTTGCAGCTCGGTGCACTAGGCGATAGATGACAATGAAAGCCAAATCGAGATAAATCATTTTATTATATTATATCTGTAACCTATAATTCCCCAGAAATCAGTAGGACAAGCACAAGACACGAGCATATAAGCCTGACCCTCACTAGGGTCGACCAATCACTGTTTATAGTTGACACGTGATGGTGGTGCAGAGTGGGGAGGGGCTGATAATAACTACCGCAGTGCGCATTTCTAAAGGCCAACAATACGTCGGTTTTCCGCCCCCGGACGTTCACACACGTTGTTTTCATTCTTTCATGCTGCTGCTTGTGCCCGTTTTTACCCCCCCCCCCATTTCTAGAACTATCTTTGAGCAAGTCTGCGGCGTATGCTACGCTACGGGTCGTGTTTAGTTATATTATGTTATATTATATTATATTATATTATATCATATTATATTATATTATTTATATAAGCTAGTACATATTGTTTTTTTGGGGGAGGTTATAAGAAATAAGGCTGATAAATGTTATATAGTGGAAAAGAAAAGATGAAGATCGCATTCATCTGTTACATTATATCTTAATAGTATTTTAGTTTTTAAGACCAGTAATGGTTCATCTAGTGCTCTAATGGGAATATCTGTTACATTATATCTCAATAATATTTTAGTTTTCGATACCAAGAATGTCTCATCTAGTGCTCTAATGGGAATATCTGTTACATTATATCTCAATAATATTTTAGTTTTTGATACCATCAGTTGCTCATCTAGTGCTCTAATAGGAAAACTTTGCTTATTCTTATTTTATTTTATTTAGGGCTGTTATCAATTAATTTAAATTTAATCGTTAACGTTTGAAAAATTACTGAATAATTAATCGAAAATTTTGATTATAGCTAAAAATAAGATGTATGGCGTCATTAAACTGAAAATTTCAAGGGAAGTAACAGAAACAGGCAATTTACATTTTTTAAATTTAAATATAAGTAGTTCACTATAATGCCAATGAATTTAAATTTCTAATTTTAATTAAGTAAAAACAATTTTTTTTAAATATCACTTCCTTATAAAAGAAACTTATTTTAAAGTTTAATCTTTAGAAAATCTTTTTTTTTTTAATGGAGAAGTTTGTACGTAAAAGTGCAAACTATTATTAATTATAAATAATTCATTATTTATTATTAAATCGACAACATTTCGTAAGACATTTTCTTCAATTTTAATCGATATTTTATCGATTAAAATAATTTTAATCGGTAAAATCTTTTACTGATTAATCGAGAAATTATTCGTTAGTTTCCTTAGCCCTAATTTTATTATTGTTATTTATTTGTTCATGTTAGGTTTAATTTGGTTACATTGGTAACTTCTTGTTATTCAAGAAAATAAAAGATTTTTTAACCAAAGTCCAAGAAATGGCCATCATCTTAGGCTCTGTTTTTTATATCAGAATATTTGCTTTTCGTTTTGTAAGAAAATATTTTACCCAAAAAAAAAAAAAAAAAAAAAACTAACACAAGTATTAAATTGTCTTTGAAAATAATGATTCACATTTTTATGAAATTAGTCCTTGCTGTCTGTAGGGTACTTATTACGATATCTTCAATGGTTCTCAAATGACGCAGGAAATTGTGTTCATAAAAAAAAACAACTCTTTTACTGACCTCAGCTTTCCTTATAGTAATTTATTATCCGAAGTGCACTCCTGTTAATGGCCGCCCGGACGTGCGTCATAAATCGGGATATTGATCTCTAGGTTGATGAGATGTTCCGAGTAATTTGAGGAGAAGGGGTGCGGGGGGGTGGTCTGACTACAATAACATTCCCTGACTGACTGGTTATTTACTGCTCACGTTACCAATTTTAGGACCATTCGTGACTCGATTTATAGTGCCTCTTATTTTGTGGACAACACCTGTCATCAACTCTATTACTCGTGTACCAAAGCCGTTGACGTTTAAAAATAGATATTGTGAGGATCATTTGATCGTCATTTATAGAGAATGGTAACTTGGTGACTTTTATTTTAGTTTTTTAATAAATGTTTCTTTGGTATCCGATCATAGTAGATTTATTACATAAAATATCTGTATAAATCATAACCATATCGTAATGTAATTAAAGTAAATGATTCGTATATTTTATATACACTTATGATTAGTTTACTCCGTAACCAAGTATGATTTCATTATAGCTGTATCAAATAGCATTAGTGGCACTTGTCACATTTGAAACATGTGAAACTTATCCGCTAAGATATGACAGCCGAATCACATGGGATCTGAAACTCATGTCACATTTACATATGATCTGATGACACCTGAAACACGTGTCAATTAGGATCTGTGGCTTAGCGAGAGGGGGGCAAGGTGTCAAAAGTCCTTTTTTAGGAGCGGCATATTCTTTGTTGTTTATTAGCCTTTAAGATGGAAAAAAAATGTTTAAGGGAAAACTTTTATTAAAATGTAATAAACACCAATTATGAACTTGATAAATGAATTAAAGAAAATATCCTTAAATGTTTGTTCTTTTCTACTGCCAAAACGTCAATGTATATTATGATATAAACTTTTTGTACACTTATCAACCTGAACTAAGAAATCAAATGGTGTGAATGCGTGACGCTGATTTGATGGGTTTTTAATTGATTCTTCAAATTTGACAGCTGCTCCTGTTGTAGAATAAAACAATTACTGCATTAAAAATTTACAAACATGAGGAGATAAAATACTGTAACCGCCACATTGTTGGGGCGACAAATTCTCATTTTTAAATAGCTTTCTTTTTTTTTTTTTTTTAAATTGATTTTTTTTTTAACAAGAAAAAATAAATAAAAAAACCTTTTAAAAAAAATTAAAGAGCTATTATAAAATATGTGAACGTTTCTAAAGCCAAAACTTAAAATTCGATAATGAATATAACTTATTCTGATAGTAATGCTGCTGAACTGAAAATGTTAAGGGCTAAAGTAGGTTACAACATGACAGTTATGTGGTGGTACCTATAACTGATACAAGTTTGTCAGCCGTTCATCGTGTAAAAGCGAAAATTATTAAACAAAGGTTCTTCGGTTTACGACGTTGATCCGTTCTGAAGACGCATCGTAACTCGACTTTCAGTGTAGATGGGAACATTTATAAAATATACCGTAAAGTTCTGAATACACAGTGATATAAACATGTAACAGTTAGTGACATTAAAAAAAGTATTTAATTAAAGAGAAAATAAGTATTTTTCATATATTATAACTATTATTTTTAAAAAGAGATACACATTCATTACCAAATGAACTCAAGTTAAATTAAATATCAATAATAAAAGAAAAACGGAATGACCAGTAATCTTTATGCAAACACTTAGCGTGCAGCGAGATTGATCGTGTCCGATATATTAACATAAACTTCTTGTTGTTTGACACGGACATTGTACCCAAACAGAGCCGAGACGGGTAGGTAATAATAATTTCAAGGTGATTTTAAAATACTAAAAAAATTAATAAAAAATAGCCCCGTATGAATCTAGTGATCAACATTACCAACGTTTCCCGCGAGTTGAAGAGCGAAGCGGCGGCAAACTTAGGTTCTGCCCAATGTGGCACATACACACCTGAGTTTTGACTCGAGTGACCCATACACACCTGAGTTTTGACTCGAGTTACACATACAGACCTGGGTTCTGGCCCGTGTGACACATACACACCTGTGTTCTGGCCTGTGTGGCACATACACACCTGGTTTCTGGCCCGTGTGGCACATACACACCTGAGTTTTGACTCCAGTGACTCATACACACCTGAGTTTTGACTCGAGTGACACATACACACCTGGGTTCTGGTCCGTGTGGCACATCCACACCTGGGTTCTGGCCCGTGCGGCACATACACACCTGGGGTCTGGTCCGTGTGGCACATCCACACCTGGGTTCTGGCCGTGTGGCACATCCACACCTGGGTTCTTGTCCGTGTGGCACATACACACCTGCTCCTTAGGATCTATTGGTGCCTTCAACACAAACTTTGAATTTGACTAGTTGACCTGTGTGGAAAAGTCTCTGACGAAATGTTAAACCTAACACGAGCACGATCATCATATGCCGCATGAGGCCAACATCAAAATCTTTTTTGTGGTCTTTATTAGTAAATCAATCAAAGACATTCCTGTGTTTCTATTAATGAGTCTTGTTTGTTCAAGATTGACTCAGTTTGAGGGCAGACCGTCCTGCCATTGTAGTGATTAAACCTTATACGTTGGTGGAATTATGCAATAAATCTTTACACGAGAGAGAGAGAGAGAGAGAGAGAGAGAGAGAGAGAGACAGAGAAATAAATGTCTTTATTAAATGGAAATAGATTTTATAATGTTATCAGTGTAAACGAGAATAAGTGACCTGGTACAAGGCCTTGACCTTGTAAAACTGACATTGAAGCAAGGAACGAATTAGGCTTTGTACCTCAGATATCGTCAGGGGCTGTAGCTCAAGTGGTAGAGCGCTCGCTTAGCATGTGAGAGGTACAGGGATCGATACCCTGCTGCTCCACTCTTTATTTTTTCTTTTCTTTTCTCCTTATTTATGTGTAAAAATGTGTACTCAATAGTATACATATTTATGTGTAATAATGTATGCTTAATAGTATACATATTTATGTGTAATAATGTATACTCAATAGAATACTTATTTTTGTGTAATAATGTATACTCAATAGTAAATATATTTAAGTGCAATAATGTATACTCAATAGTAAACATATTTATGTGTAATAATGTAAACTCAATAGTATACATATTTATGTGTCATAATGTATTCTCAATAGTATTATGCATACTTATGTGTAATAATGTATACTCAATAGTATACATATTTATGTGTTATAATATATAGATCTATATATATTCAATAGTATACGTATTTATTACATTATAATTAATAAAAATGTTGTTTTAGATCTAATCCATTTTCAATTTACAAGCAGATTAACTGGCACAGTCATCTAATCATATTGACTGCCATAGTCATCTTAGCAGAGTGACTGACATAGTCATCTTAGCAGAGTGACTGACATAGTCATCTAAGCAGAGTGACTGACATAGTCATCTTAGCAGAGTGACTGACATAGTCATGTAAGCAGATTGATTGACATAGTCATCTTACAACCTCCACACTCTCAGAACTTAGAATTAAAATGTATGCACTCGGTATTAACTAGCAATTTTGAAAAAAAGAAAGCTCTTAAAAAATTCCATTTTCATTCTGAAGCATTCTTAAACTGTAAAATGTAATTAGCTGTAACTTTCTTAATGCTCAGAACTGTAACATTGTTAATGAGAAAGCGCATCACTACGAGTATTGCGTTGTAAGATTTCAGTGCTTGGCTCACTTGATCACCACTAAGTAGTTTTAGACATCCGCTGAGGAGGTGGGGAAAATGAGGTGAAGACCTGGCCTTAGAGAATGCGCTGATTGTGTGGGGGTGATGTTTCAGTGGCCGATGTGTGGGTTGTTTGTGCGGGAGTATGTGATTGTGTGTGTGGGTACAGACATGAAACTCTGCTAATTGAAACTACTCTATTTCCTATGGTGTTTTTGTTGTCGCCTATATTTAGCCCCCGTTGAACACGATCCAAAGGCTTTAATCACGGAATACGTTGCGTGAAATCTGTGTCAACACCATTAGTCGCACTGTATACTTGACTTAATGTCAGACGTGACGTCACTATAATCTATATCTAGTGGGCAGTAACTGGGCTTTTCTTTGAAGCTTGTTTCCCAGTATTAGAAAATCTCTTAGTAAAGAGACTGGGAATAAAAAACGTGACGCTATTTTTTTTACCCTTTTAACCCCTCCCCTGCCACAAACTATTACAAATCTTTAACCTCCCCCTCCCACTCAAAAAGTACGTAACAGTTTCGAGCAATTTTTGTATTGTCGCATCAAATTTTTTCTAATACACACGTGACGTCACACACGGTCTTGCCCCCCTTCCCCCGTCACAGACTGTCACACTTTCTTAACCCCACCCCCATCCCCCCTGCAAAATTTCAGCTCGTTCGCTTTCGAGAAAATGGGTTAAATCAATCCAAAGTTTTTTTCGGCACGGTCGCGTGGTGGGTCGCCCGCTCAGACACCACAAGTTAATATGAGTGATTTTTTTAAAAAACGTGCTAAAAACACTGTCTTAAATGTAATATCTAAAATTCTAGCAGAAATAAAGTAAATTTCTAAAATACACATAACTTGATAATAAACATTTACGTACACAAATATTTACAAGAACTTCATAAACCTACAGCAGAGAGTAGCTGTATTAACCTACAGCAGAGAGTAGCTGTATTAACCTACAGCAGAGAGTAGCTGTATTAACCTACAGCAGAGAGTAGCGGTATTAAACAACTACTGCAGCTCCAGGAAGTAGGACGAGGTCATTTTTTATCCTGACCAGAGGTCTCGTGTGAGCAAAGTTCGTGACAAAGGGGCATAATCTGTTTTCAATTTAAAGGACAGATAATCATGTCGTTTTTTAATTTCTTGGCTGATGCGTGTTTCCTTCTCACGAGTTATTCCGTCTGTAAGTTGATCCAAGCATTCCAGGAAGCAAGTTTTATTTTAACGACGAAGATTAACTTTATAAAAATTTGACTTTCCTATTTAAACACTGCTTGCTTTTTTGGTGGGAAATATAATGCTTCATTTGTTCAACAATAAAACCCCCCCCCTCCAAATATTTTTATCATAGAATTATTGTATAACATGTGAATTTCAAACTCTGACTTGCGTAGCCTCAAACCCTCCCACTCCCACCTTTCCTTCTTCTTTTTTTTTTTTTTTTTTTTTTAACACCAACACACTTTTTAACATAAAAATATTATATAATTCACCGTTAACTTTTTTTTTAAAAAAAAAATATAATAATATTATTTTAAAGAAAATGCTTATGTTTGTGCTTGCAGTAGGTTCAGCTGATTCGATAGAAACCATTTTGAAGATATCGTATCGAATTCACTCACCTCGTTTAGCGTCGCTAGATATCATATTCGCTCACCTCGCTTAGCGTCGCAAGATATCATATTCACTCACCTCGTTTAGCGTCGCAAGATATCATATTCACTCACCTCGTTTAGCGTCGCTAGATATCGCATTCACTCCCCTCTTTTAGCATCGCACGATATCGCATTCGCAAACCTCGATTAGCGTCGCTAGATATCATAATCACTCACCTCGTTTAGTGTCGTTAGATATCATATTCACGCACCTCGTTTAGCGTCGCCAGATATCGCATTCGCAAACCTCGTTTAGCGTCGCTAGATATCATAATCACTCACCTCGTTTAGTGTCGTTAGATATCATATTCACGCACCTCGTTTAGCGTCGCCAGATATCGCATTCGCAAACCTCGATTAGCGTCGCTAGATATCATAATCACTCACCTCGTTTAGTGTCGTTAGATATCATATTCACGCACCTCGTTTAGCGTCGCCAGATATCGCATTCGCAAACCTCGTTTAGCGTCGCTATATATTGTACTCTTGTAGCTCGTTTAGCATTGCTAGATATCATATTTACTCACCTCGTTTAGCGTCGATAATTTTATCTCTACAATCTCCCAGTGTCAAGGCCACTCCCACGGTCAGAATACACAGCGTCAGAGCATAATCCATCGTTACGTATGATCTTGAGCCAGTCAGCCAAATATCCACTGTGTTATGTATGATCTTGGGCCAGTTTGCCAAATATCCACTGTGTTATGTATGATCTTGGGCCAGTTTGCCAAATATCCACTATGGATTTCACCATCGACGTCAGCCAAAGAATTTCATGTTCATAGTTTTATCAGTCATCTGCTCACTTCATTAAAAAAAAATATCCTATGAAACAGATTCGGGCATGTCTCTTTATACATTGATGACTCTGGGGGTCTTGTCGACACTTTAATGAATCATGGAAAAGATCAAAGTCTCAGGCACAAGCAGATACAAGAACGTTACAACGTGTCACTAACACATTAGGCAAAGTGAGCATGAACCTAGTTTGTTCTACCAACGTTACAACGTGTCACTAACACATTAGGCAAAGTGAGTATAAACCTAGTTTGTTCTACCAACGTTACAACATGTTACTAACACATTAGGCAAAGTGAGCATGAACCTAGTTTGTTCTACCAACGTTACAACGTGTCACTAACACATTAGGCAAAGTGAGCATGAACCTAGTTTGTTATACCAACGTTACAACATGTCACTAACACATTAGGCAAAGTGAGCATGAACCTAATTTGTTATAACAACGTTACAACATGTCACTAACACATTAGGCAAAGTGAGCATGAACCTAATTTGTTATAACAACGTTACAACATGTTACTAACACATTAGGCAAAGTGAGCATGAAACTAGTTTGTTCTACCAACGTTACAACATGTTACTAAGCCATTAGGCAAAGTGAGCATGAACCTAGTTTGTTCTACCAACGTTACAACGTGTCACTAACACATTAGGTAAAGTGAGCATGAACCTAGTTTGTTCTACCAACGTTACAACATGTCACTAACACATTAGGCAAAGTGAGCATGAACCTAATTTGTTATACCAACACATTAAATCAGTCTGTAAAACTCGTAGATCTCATCTGAAGAATTATAATTTCAAATATCAGTGGATCTGAACATTCTTACTCAAACATTTAGGTCAGGGCTGACGACTACGATACTCTAGCTACCAACATCTGACGACTACGATACTCTAGCTACCAACATCTCACGACTACGATACTCTAGCTACCAACATCTCACGACTACGATACTCTAACTACCAACATCTGACGACTACGATACTCTAGCTACCAACATCTGACGACTACGATACTCTAGCTACCAACATCTGACGACTACGATACTTTAGCTACCAACATCTGACGACTACGATACTCTAGCTACCAACATCTGACGACTACGATACTCTAGCTACCAACATCTGACGACTACGATACTCTAGCTACCAACAAAAAAACTTTTGAGACCAAAAGAAACGACTGCACTCCTTTACCGTCCTCATGACCAAATACCTTTGAAAACAGAAATTTACCCTCCATATCACCAGACACTTCTGAAAACAGAACATTACCATCAACATCAACAAAAACACCCCAGATAACAGAACATATCATCAACATTACCAAACACCTCTGAAAACAGAACATTACCATCAACATCACCAAATACCCCAGAAAACAGAACATATCATCAACATTACCAAACATCTCTGAAAACAGAACATTACCATCCACATCAACAAAGAGCTCTGAAAACAGAACATTACTATCCACATCCACAAAGTCATCTGAACACAGAACATTACCATCCACATCCACAAAGTCTTCTGAAAACAGAACAATACCATCCACATAAACAAAGTCCTCTGAAAACAGAACTTTCCATCCATATCACCTAATGCCTCTGAAAACAGAAGAGTTCCAGGAGACGTGCCTCGCAGCCTACAGGTTTTAGACCGGAAGGCCGCGAACAGCAGCCGTCAACAACATTATGGCAATTAGATCGTCAGCTAGTGAGAACATCACTTCTGGGGTCAGTCAGTGCCTTACTCTTTAATTTAATCCGTTAATCTCCCCCCCCCCTTTACGGTGCTTTCTTTTAATCTGATCGTCACGGGATCTCAAACAGACACGCACTTAGAAAAAAAACGTTTGGACACAGGCTTCATATATATATCTCAGCAAGTTGATCGTTTACATTACTTGGTTTAGTATCAATCATTGAAATATGATCAGCATTAGTTTTAAATGTGATTTAAGCTAAAACGTAATGTCTGAAAGTTCGTGAACATTAAGGGCAGATAGACAGACACACGTGAAGATTAATGGGAGATAGACAGACACACGTGAAGATTAATGGGAGATAGACAGACACACGTGAAGATTAATGGGAGATAGACAGACCCACGTGAAGATTAATGGGAGATAGACATACACACGTGAAGATTAATGGGAGATAGACAGACACGTGAAGATTAATGTGAGATAGACAGACACACGTGAAGATTAATGGGAGATAGAACGATCCACGTGAACATTAATGGGAGATAGACAGACACACGTGAACATTAATGGGAGATAGACAGACACACGTGAACATTAATGGGAGATAGACCCAGGTAAATATTACTGGAAAATATACAGACCCACGTAAAGATTAATGGAGATAGACAGACACACGTGAACATTAATGGGAGATAGCAGACACACATAAAGGTTAATTGGAGATAACAGACACACGTAAAGATTAATGGGAGATAGACAGACACATGAACATTAATGGGAGATAAACAGACCCACCTGAACACTAATGGATATAAACAGTCACACGTGAAAATTAATGGGAGATAGACAGACCCAAGTGAACATTAATGGAGATATCAGACACACGAAAAGATTAATGGGAGATAGACAGACCCATGTAAAGATTAATGGGAAATAGCAGACCCACTGTCATAACAACTTCTGAGGTTGTATAAGCAACATAAAATCAACGCGTTGAGTTTGTCTATAATCACGTTAAGGTTTGCGTTGGCGTACAGCACATTATGTGAGTACAGGTCACCAATTTGAACTCACTTTAATGCCCCTCCCCCCTTCTCCTATTGACACGGGCTCTTACCTTGCACTTAGAGCGTACAGGAAAGGTTTGTGGGTGAACCGCTCCTATGGTCAAGGGTCATTGAACCGGAAACAGGGTGAACGATTAAGTGGGTCACGGTTCATGGGTTTGGTCGGTTTTACCGAAGGGGCAGCGAGGGATGAAAGGTGAAGAAAAACATTAACCAGAACAAATACTTACAAACAAATGAGGGAAAATATTTCAAACAAACACAAGCCTGTACAAACACAAGCCTGTACAAATACAAGCCTGTACAAACACAAGAATGTGCAAACATAACAAGTAAAGAATCATTTGCAATAAGGAAGCCATTGAACACAATCAAACTGAGTTGAAAGCAAGTATATGACGTGACCATAAATAAGACGTCACCAACGTCCCTAACAATAGGACGTCACCAACGGTTGGTGGTCACCAACAGTTGCCAAAGATCAAAGCAAAAAATTTCCAAATTCACTTTCTTTTGAAGGTTAGTTTAGACGCTTTAAATGTTGAGAAATATGCTCGCTTTGTGATAAAAATAATTAGGCAAAGAAATAAATTATTATGACAACTTAATGCAGTCTTTGATGTACAATGACAAGGAAATTATTATAAGAACTTAATGAATGTAGTTTTGTATGTAAAATGGCAAGTAACTTATTATAAGAACTTAATGTAGTCTTTGAATCAAATGACAAGGAAATTATTATAAGAACTTAATGTAGTCTATGATTCAAATGACAAGGAAATTATTATAAGAACTTAATGTAGTCTTTGGACTCCAATGACTAAAATTGAATATATTCAAAAGTTTGTATAATCTGAACAGATGTTCCGGATGCAGACTAAATATGGAAATGGCGAGATTATATTGCTGCTTAGGCTATTCAAACAGGGATATGTTCAACTTAACACCAACATACCATATTACCATATGCATAAAGTTGATGTTTATGAAACATATTAGCCTAAGCACTTGTTATTCAAACAAACAACCGACCTGTGTTAGAAAAATGAAATAAAAGAGACAGTAATAACTGAATACATGTATTTTTATGGTTTCTAATTTTTATTTATTTTCTTTTGCTATCACTTCAATCAGGAAACGCTTTACAAAAAAGAAAACAAGTTAAAATTTCATGATGAGCAGTTAATGTAAACAAAATTTTTGAATGTAATTTTTAAGACAGTTAAATGCGCTTTCCATTTTAAAAAAGTGTAAATACTTTCTGAACTTAATTTCTTTCCGTAATGTGTTTTGAAAAAATAAAAAATTCTATTTTTTAAAAAGTTTTTTTAGTGAATTAATTTTGAATATTGGGTTTTTAAAAATGTGTCGTCAAACTATAATCCCTGCCACCTCTCTCTCTTATCTGCCTACCCTTCCCTCTCTCCTCTAATCTCTGACCCCTAACCTCCCTCCATTACCTGCCCTCCGCTCACCTTCCTTATTCTAAATCCACCCAACCTCCCTGAGCCGCCGAGTCTTGTCATGCAGTCCGTTTGTCTTATCTTAATAAGTTTTCACGGTGTTTGCAAGAATCGTAATCAGGATGTTGGTGTTATCCCTATGACGTCTGGTTCACAATCTAGTTAAAAAATTTATATAACGAGAGAATCAAACAGCCGACTTCACCTCGGAAAACAGATGCTTAAAGTTATATGAGATAGTAGAGGAGTTTTGGAGGACCCTACTTCACACACTTTATGTTTCTTTGGGCGCAAATGACGTTATGAGGGTTACAGCATGGCATGCCATTATCTAGATTAATAATGTTATGTGTCGGTGGACAATGTTCTGTGTCGGTGGACAATGTTCTGTGTCTGTGGACAATGTTCTCTGCCGGTGGACAATGTTCTCTGTCGGTGGACAATGATCTGTGTCTGTGGAAAATGTTCTCTGTCGGTGGACAATGCTCTCTGCCGGTGGACAATGTTCTCTGTCGGTGGACAATGTTCTGTGTCTGTGGAAAATGTTCTCTGTCGGTGGACAATGTTCTGTGTCTGTGGACAATGTTCTCTGCCGGTGGACAATGTTCTCTGTCGGTGGACAATGTTCTGTGTCTGTGGACAATGTTCTCTGTCGGTGGACAATGTTCTGTGTCTGTGGACAATGTTCTCTGCCGATGGACAATGTTCTCTGCCGGTGGACAATGTTCTCTGCCGGTGGACAATGTTCTCTGCCAGTGGACAATGTTCTCTGCCGTGGACAATGTTCTCTGTCGGTGGACAATGTTCTGTGTCGGTGGACAATGTTCTCTGTCGGTGGACAATGTTCTGTGTCGGTGGACAATGTTCTCTGTCGGTGGACAATGTTCTCTGCCGGTGGACAATGTTCTCTGCCGGTGGACAATGTTCTGTGTCTGTGGACAATGTTCTCTGCCAGTGGATAATGTTCTCTGCCGGTGGACAATGTTCTCTGCCGGTGGACAATGTTCCCTCTAAGGTTCATTAGTCCGTGTGCAGATTAATAAACTCCTGTGAAAAATTATATATCGTTCTTTTTATTTTTGTGCCTTATTTTGAACCCCACCAACACAGATATTATTCTTAGCAAAACGTGCTGCAAGGTAATTAAAAACTGCTTCGTGGTGTCTGTCAGATAACTGCGAGGCCACACAGCTCAAAGGGAACATTGCCTTTAGGCTCAGCTGATTCTATGCTCTAGGGCCCATATTAAAACACATAATCTTGCAGTCACATGATTTCCAACAGATTTGTGTAGGAATTCTTTAGAGCGATTTTGCATGCAGGTCACATCTACACTTACAAACTGGTAGGTCCCATCCATACAAACCGGGAGGTCCCATCGTACCCTACAAACTGGCAGGTCCCATCCATACAAATTGGGAGGTCCCATCCATACAAACTGGGAGGTCCCATCCATACAAACTGGGAGGTCCCATCCCTACAAACTGGGAGGTCCCATCCATACAAACTGGCAGGTCCCATCGTACCTTACAAACTGGCAGGTCCCATCCATACAAACTGGGAGGTCCCATCGTACCCTACAAACTGGCAGGTCCCATCCATACAAACTGGGAGGTCCCATCCATACAAACTGGGAGGTCCCATCCATACAAACTGGGAGGTCCCATCCATACAAACTGGTAGGTCCCATCCATACAAACTGGTAGGTCCCATCCATACAAAGCGGGAGGTCCCATCCATACAAACTGGGAGGTCCCATCCATACAAACTGGGAGGTCCCATCCATACAAACTGGGAGGTCCCATCCATACAAACTGGGAGGTCCCATCGTACCCTACAAACTGGCAGGTCCCATCCATACAAACTGGGAGGTCCTATCATACCCTACAAACTGGGAGGTCCAATCGTACCCTACAAACTGGGAGGTCCCATCGTACCCTACAAACTGGCAGGTCCCAGCCATACAAACTGGGAGGTCCCATCGTACCCTACAAACCGGGAGGTCCCATCCATACAAACTGGTAGGTCCCATCCATACAAACTGGTAGGTCCCATCCATACAAACCGGGAGGTCCCATCCATACAAATTGGGATGTCCCATCGTACCCTACAAACTGGTAGGTCCCATCCATACAAACTGGTAGGTCCCATCCATACAAACTGGAAGGTCCCATCCATACAAACTGGGAGGTCCCATCCATACAAACTGGGAGGTCCCATCCATACAAACTGGGAGGTCCCATCCATACAAACTGGGAGGTCTCATCCATACAAACTGGGAGGTCCCATCCATACAAACTGGGAGGTCCCATCCATACAAACTGGAAGGCCCCATCCATACAAACTGGGAGGTCTAATACATACAAACTGGGATGTCCCATCCATACAAACTGGGATGTCCCATCCATACAACCTGGGAGGTCCCATCCATACAAACTGGGAGGTCTAATACATACAAACTGGGATGTCCCATCCATACAACCTGGGAGGTCCCATCCATACAACCTGGGAGGTCATATCCATACAAACTGGGAGGTCCCATCGTACCCTACAAACTGGCAGGTCCCATCCATACAAACCGGGAGGTCTAATACATACAAACTGGGAGGTCCCATCCATACAAACCGGGAGGTCTAATCCATACAAACTGGAAGGTCCAATCCATATAAAATGGAAGGTCCCATCCATACAAATTTGCCGGTCCCATCCATACAAACTGGAAGGTCTTATCCATACAAACTGGGAGGTCTCATTTTCCTTAAAAACTGGAAGACAACCCTACCCCACTTGTTTTCAACGGAAATTGTACAAAATAAAAAGAGAACTATGCTACGCCACAGGATGTGACGTCATTGCCCTTATCTCTGTTTCACTCTCGCTGTGTCCTAATATTAAATGGATAAATCACAGCAGGAACTCTTCTTATCCAATCATCTCATCCATTCCGCTTACATCCACAGCCATGGATACAGATCTATAATTAACCAAATAACGGGATACATTAAAGATTATAAGAGTCATCGCAAAATTCAAGATTTTTCGTCAAAATGACGTAATAGGAAGTATATCTTTTAATCGAAATGTAACTAATATGCTCACATATCTCCTTGGACTTAATGTTCTTTAAAAGCGTAATGTACATGAGCGGTTTTCAGAAAAACCCTTTTAACGATATACAACGTACCATTAGAAAAGTTGACATCCATCATCCGATGTCTAGCATTGATTCTTAACGAGTCATAAAATCATGTCCTTAAATTTTTTTCATAACACTGTGTGCTAGCATTATGTCCTATATTAAGTCATATTAACATATCCTTTAAACATTTCGTAACATCATGTCCTATCTAGATGTTTTAAAATCATGCAGTATGAATATGTCTTATGATCACGTCCTATCACTCCGTGTTAAAACCATGTCCTTTCACTATGTCCTAAAATATGTCATAAAATGACGTCCTATCAAAATGCCCTAAATCATGCCATATGAAAATGTCCTAAGATCAAGTCCTATCACCCTGGCAACCACCATGTCCCATCACCATGTCTTATCGCCATGTCCTAATACCATGCCATAGAATGATGTCCTATCATCATGTCCTAAAAACACATCCGGACACCACGTCCCTACTTTAAACACATCCGACTAACCAGGCGTCCATTCCAAGGAATTAAAACATTTACAAGCGCCAGAAAATTATACAAACACCGGAGCTTATCTGAGAGCTCCGGGGCTCAGGTATATTTATGATGACATGACAGACGCTCCCTCCAGCAGATTAACGCCACCTGGGCTCCCACGGATCCAGGCGGTGGTGGGTGGGGACTCTCCAGACCAAGAGATTAGACGGAGGTTAGTGAACTCGGTGCCAAATGGTGGTCCGCGGCAGTCGCTAAGGTTAGGGACACTTCTGTGGTGGGCTTATCAGTCCGTTGGAAGAAAGGGGAGATAAGACGTTAATGAACTTTCACCTGAGCCATTAGTCGTGAAGTGAAGGGGTCATTTGTAGCCAGAGTCGGAGTTGTTCAAGATTTCGATATTCGAACACAGTAACATTAACCGATTACTTCACTGGACGATTACCTAACTCACCAATTGCCTAACTGTCCGGTTACCTAACTAGCCGATTATCTAACTGGTCAATCACCTAACTGATCGATTACCTCACTGGTCGATTACCTAACTGATCGATTACGTCACTGGACGATTAACTCACTGGACGATTACCTAACTGATCGATTACCTCTTCATTCGATTACCTAACTGGTCGATTACCTATAGATGACCTCTAGCAGGACTAAAAATGTAATACATTTAAGGACAATCCAAACATCTACCCAGACAAGTATGATGGTCATCGTACTGCAGACTGCAACTAACAAGACCGAGAATTGTCTGCTGGGACCATATCCCCACCGCCTCCCCAACGGTGTCTGAAAATACTGATTTGTTCACTGAGAAGAATGAAAAATAAAATTTAACAAAAACAGCTATTATAACCTAATTATGTCACCCGCCCACTCAGTACTCATACGTCTTTTATAATCGACTTTTTAAAGTTAAATGTAAGTAAAACAATTGAGTATCGAGTGTTAGAATAAGTCACGGGCTTGCTATAACTGGCTTTATTTAAAAGAGTTTTTTTTTTTTTTTTTGTTGTTGTTATTTATTTATTTTTTTTAATTACAGTAATTTTGTAGGATGATAAATATTTAGCCATGTAAAATAAAATCCTTTTTAAAGAAAAAAATTAAAAAATTAATTACCCCAAAATTTAGGGATCATTTTCAAAATGTGATACTTTTATGCAAACAGAGACCATGATACAATTATATTATAGCCATAGGGCAGTATTCGGATCCCTTTGTTACCCGAATAGAGCCACATATAGATTGAACAATAAATTATAAAACACAGTTATGTCCTGATGATATAATGTTACAAAAAAGGGCGGCTAGAGCCGAATCCCCCCCTCCCCACCAAACTGTGGCCGCGGCAGTGCTTGTGAACTGCCATTTTATTGCCAGGCAGCATGTACACGGAAGTAGAGCCATAGTACTGAAAACTCCAACAATTTCTAATCCGAATGACTATCTTTCCCTTACACTTCTCAACATAAAAAGACGCTGCATTCTAAACGTATTTATAACCTTCTAGAATCTCAAGTATACATTACATTACAGATAACATAACATTACGGAATAAAGCACTTGTTATTTCTCTTGCAATGATTCCATTAGCGAGCATATCTGAAATTTTAATCAGAGTTATATTTAGCAATGTCTTTTTGCTGACTCAAATTGTGTTAAGAGGATTTTATTTAACTGTTTTGTGTAGGATTTTACAGCAGTAATTAAAAGTGAAAACTTTATTTTCCAAAGACATCTCTACAATCATTTAGGGATCATTATAGAAGTGTGGGGGCGGGACAAGACATTTTAACAGTCATATAGCGTTATTGTAAACACGTGGGCGGGGCTAAACACTTCAAAGATCATAAGATTATATTGCAGTAGCGGTAGATTAGGACGCCCAGACAGTCATCCAATGATCATGAAGGGGAAAGTGGCTATTTAGACAGACTTCAATCAGACGTCAAATTTGATCTCCGAGTTTGTAAGATGGAAGATGTCTGCCTGGATTTTAGAGTTCACGGACACGGCGCGACATTTACATTCTTTGTTTCATAAAACTGTAATTTAAAATGTTTCAGGTCCAAAAAAACCCAGCTCCGACTGTCATTCATGTAGTGAATACTTCTCATAGATGAACCGTTTCTTAAGCATCTGTACCATCTAGCAGAGAAACAAAATAATATCTTAAAACTGGCAGAACTAACTACCATTGTCACGTGATTGTGGGTCCAAATATTTGATTAATGATCAAATTTTTTTAAAACGGCAGAGACAAGTTTGAGACAAGTGCCGGGACAAGTACTGGGACACTTGCTGAAATTAGTGCTGAGACATATACTGAGACAAGTGCTGACACAAGCGCTGGGACAAGTTCTGTGGACAAATGTTGTGACAAGTGCTGGGACAAGTACTGAGGCAAAGGCTGATAGAAAAGCCGGTAAATCACTTTGAAAAACTATTTGCAACTAGATGGATGGGCGAAGAATGACAAAGGTCTATGTGCCAAATAAACTAAACATATTATGTAGGCCTGAGACTAATCTCTTGGCTAATACGTTGGCAACCTGCTCCATCTGCTGATCAGTGCCATGCACCGTTGTCTTTACGTGGGACCCTTTCGTCTCCAGTATCTCCACGAATACGTCTAGCGCGGGACACGATGCAAGAAAAACGTGTGACCGTCTCAGAGGCTTGGCTGCAATGGCGGCTGTTCGAGTCCCTATTGTAGCCAGCTGAACATTTTGCCTGGGGTCAGAGGTCAAGGTTCATACACACCAATTATTTGCGAACCTTTTTATACATTAATACAATTTTGAGTTGGCGCCTCTCTGAACTAAGAGTAAAATTTCGACTTAACTCAGCTTCAGTTTTATGTCAATCTGTGTAATGTAATCAAAAGAAATGTTATCTCAAATATCCTTTTGATAATTTACCACCATTGTTCACGTCTTATTTCTACTGCTATCCTTTATATTCATTTAGAACAACATTAAGGACATTTATTTTAGCCATTTACAACAACAACAACAACAACAAAAATTATTCTCGTCTCCTAATACATAAAGCAAGTCATTGCTTAAAATCAAATGTTTTGAGTTCTTTCATGACCTTCTTCTTGCACGATGTGGTGAGAAATGCTGCCAAGTCCAAAAGAGGGAGATATTGCTGCCAGGGGCGGAACATCCTAACCTCACCACTCTCTACACCCCTCGGGGTCAATCCTAAAAGAATGCTTTCAGATTTTTTACATGTATCGGAGAAAGTTTTATTTAAAATAAAGACGACAACAAATAAAAAATATTTTAACTTTAACTTACGCCACTCTTAAACCCAAAAGCCGCCTTTACCCTTAAAGCAACACTTACCATAAAAGCCACCGTTACCCTCAAAGCCGCACTTTACACCCAAAGTCACTTTTACACCCACAGAGCCGTACTTACTGACAAAGCCACCTTACCCTAAAAGCGAACCTTTACACCCAAAGTCACTTTTACTCCCTAAAAGCCACTCTTACCTACAAATCCAACCTTACCCACCCCACCTCCAAAGTCTGCCCCTATGCGAAGTGTTAGAAAATACATTAGCCGCATCGTTCTATCAATAACACTACAGTGCTTTCAACAAACTGCCGAGATAAATAACCGGCTGCATGTCATTGCTGATATTTTTGTGGTAAACTTTGGACGGAGCCACCAGATAATTCTAAAGAATTGAGTTGTTCCTTCAGAAAACGTTGGAGCTATTTTGGGCACTTAAAAAAGAACAAAAAGAAAACCAAAACAAAACAAAATCCAAAAGGTAAAAAAAAGAAGTAGACTTTTCTTGACTCTTAGTCCCAGAATCAAAGTGACAGGTTAAACACAAAAGATACAAATATACAAGTTATCATTAAACCGATGATGATAACAAGCGTTGAAAAGATTTTAAAATGAGTACTTAAATCAACTTTATAGTTTGAATGTATATTATGTTATATTTAAATTTTTAAGACGGAAATAATGAAACTGAAACATTAACCAGTTTTAAAAGGGGTATTGAAATATGACTTATGAGGGTAAATGACCAATCATATAACACGTATGTTAATAGATGACCAATCATATACCACGAATGTTGCTCGATAACCAATCATATACCACATATGGTGATAAATGATCAATTATAAACCAACGTATGTTGATAGATGACCAATCATATACCACGTATATTGATAGATGACCAATCATATACCACTTATGTAGATTGATGACCAATCATATACCACGTATGTTGATAGATGACCAATCATATAACACGTATATTAATAGATGACCAATCATAAACCACGTGTGTTAATTATTGACCAACACCATACCACGTATGTTGATAGATGACCAATCATATACCACATATATTGATTATTGACCAACACCATACCACGTATTTTGATAGAAGACTAATCATATACCACGTATGTTGATAGATGATCATCACGATACCATAGATAGTGAAAAATTACCAAACATATACATTTGTCAACTTATAATTTTCAATAAAATCGAGAAAAAAACATACACATGCAAATGTTGCACCAACTTTTCAAACAAAGAAATAATACAAAATTGTAGCATCAAGTCTCTAGCAACAAAGGTATACATACGCACACCTCTAACACAAACTTGATCAGTGTCAGTGTAAGAAATTTAAATTCCAGTTTCACCAAACGATTGATGTCACTAAAACTAAACATCAAATTGTCTCTAGACACCAAGTACATGTCACCGCATCTCCTTAAAGAAATCAAAGTAAAAAAAACGACCATATATCCCAGAATTCCCGGTTATCACAAATAGCTCAGCCGGTTTCCGTTTCCATGTAGGATAACCTGGCGGTGCTCACAACAAAGTGTCGCAGACCGGCAGCCGGCTCTTGGACTACCTTACGCCCACCACCACCCGCCCCGTCCATCCGTTAATGCCAGCCAGTTTCCTGTCGCTCCAGATACCGGGAAGAAATGCCTCATTGAAAAAACAACCAACTAAAAACAAACCAAGGTCCACACAAGATGGTGAACGGGAAGAACATGACAAAGCGACGTGATTGGCTGATGTTTAGTTTGACATTGACAAAACAAGTTAATCTCTTGGACAAAATGGTTTATTGAGAATAAAGTCCCATGAGTGGCAACGTTGGTGTGGGGACAGGTTGGGTTACGTTTGAATTCCGATTATTAAAAATACTATTTTCTTCAAAAAGTCATTGAAACTGACAGTTATAGAAATATATATTTTCATGCATACCTCACGTCACAACTACATATGAACGTCCGAATCTGTTTCCCAATCGCTAACACTCAAACGACAAACTCAATAGGTTTATAAGAGCAATGATGGAGAGAGATTTTTTTAGGATCAAGAAGGTGGGGGGTAGGGGTTCACTTCAAAGACAATGAATGACAATGGGTTGAAAATGTCATTCTACTGGTCATCTTCGGTCGCTGTCTGACTGGTCAGTAAATACATACCCTTGTCATCTATTTGTGTCATCACAGTTTGAGCTGTTGGTCTTAGGAGTGGTCAGCGCGAGCAAGCCTTACAATGTAGATATGACAATACGGTCCTCAGATGACGTCAGAGATGAGGTCCGACTGCCCACGTCCCTTGCAACCACTCAAAATTGACGATGTAGATCTGATTTAACAGTCTTGAGAATACGTCCGTCTTGAACGCGTCCCTTACAAACACAATCACTGACGATATAGATCTGATATAAGAGTCCTGAGATGACGACAGGGATGACGTTAGTCTTGACCGCATCCCTAGTATACACTATCACTGACAATGTAGATGTGACATAACAGTCCTGAGATGACATCAGTCTTGACCGCATCCCTAGTATACACTATCACTGACAATGTAGATGTGACATAACAGTCCTGAGATGACATCAGTCTTGACCGCATCCCTAGTATACACTATCACTGACAATGTAGA
>MUZC01003479.1:139062-158971 GCA_002072015.1 Radix auricularia | reverse complement strand
CGACAACTCTAGCAAATCAATCTTCACAAAGGGATCTAACTCTGAACTCCGTAAGCCCGACAACTCTAGCAAATCAATACAAATAGATTGAAAAATGGAGCCAGAATAAAAATAAACTAATAATGATGGAATGTTCAAAGACAAAAGACGCATGAACAGATTTTTTCCCCCAGCCAAATAGTTATTTCAATAAATTCGGTGGCAGCGCTCGACCACGGCAAAACTGTTACTCTTTAACCAGACTGTTACCAAATTCCGTTAGGCCGTAATGAGGAGAGAAGAACCTCGTTGTCGTGTGTGTATGGAGGGGGAGGGCAAAAGGGGCGTGCCAGCAGAGACATAAAGACTGAAGTTATTTTCTTGATTGTATCCCGGGGTCTCGCAGAATGTTTTCACGATGAGTCGACCAAACCGGCAGGAAATGACAAACGGGAAGTTCAATTGCGGGAACACGAAAAATATGAATTCAAAAATGTTGACAACAAACCAAACTCACACAGAAATAATTATTATTTAATCCAACAGTTATCGACAAAAACCGCTGGACAAGAATTAAATCGAGCAATTATGAACTTGAATTCTTGGTTTTTGGAAATTCGTGTTTATCGTTAAAAACTATTCTAAAAAATCAATCGTTTGGTTTAGAGATAAAACAAGTTAACGACTGTCTTCAAATTCAGGAGCTGAACTATGGCTTCATCGACCCTAACGAATCGGTGCCAATTTTACGTTGATTTATTTATTTTTATTTTTATTACTTGTTTGGGGTGACAACGATTTGATTAAAACTGGTTAAAAAAAAGGTATATAGCTCTGACCTCTGTAAGCGTGACAACTCTAGCAAATCAATCCTCAAAAAGGGATCTAGCTCTGACCTCTGTAAGCGTGACAACTCTAGTAAATCAATCCTCAAAAAGGGATCTAACTGTGACCTCTGTAAGCCCGACAACTCTAGCAAATCAATCAAAAGAAGCCAACCTTTGGTTATGAGTTAATCGCTGGAATTCGAATCTCTGTGTGTATAAATTTTACCTCAAATTTTACTGATCACCTGGAAAAAAGGCCAAATATTTTTTTTTTTTAAAATTATTTGACCATGAATTTTAAAATAATAATAATAATAATAATAATTTCCGCTCAGATCCATTAGCGATATCGCGGATAAGAAGACGCCATCAGCCTGGTTGTAACAAAACCGGTCACTAATGAATCAGGCAGACAGGACAACAGCAAAACTCGACAACAAAAATATCAAAGTAGAAATCAATTCAATATGGTGACCTTAAATTCCAAATCTAACAAACGAAGCGTTATAACTCTCAGATCTTAAAACCTTTGAACGATTTCCTTCAAACTGACGAGTGTAATGACAAGTCTGCCAAATAACCGAATGGCGTGACACTTTCCCCCCAGAGTTTTACAAAAATATTATTTAAAGTGTTTTCACAAACGATTATTTCCCAACACCAGTACCCAGAAAAAAGGACTCATTTTAACGCCATTTTGGCCCCGCCCAAGTTTAACAAAACAATCGATTGCAGGGAGTCCAGTGTTATTATTGTTCGAAACAAAAGCTTTGTGTTCATGAGTTAGAGACTTTTCGAATCAACGAGTCCAAAATAATAACAAATTAAGAAATGTTTGAGGTCTTTACGAGTGTTTTAGAAATCTTATAATAACACATGGCGTAATGTAGATTATCATTTTATTATTATTATTATTATTGATAACTTGTTCCATTTTAAATTTGACACAAGAAATACTTGTTTTCTTTCCGCTTATCAAGTGAATGAAATTATCTTATTATTTTCCAGATTCTTAGTTAAAATGGCGAATTTATTTTTTTCCCTTTTTTTTAGAAAGTCACATCGGCGTGAAAGCATCAACAAGACCAACACAATTAATGCCATTATATTTCAAACGCGAAAATGTTAACTTTTTTGCCCTACGTTTAAGACATTTCTGATAAAGTTGAACGGATTATTATCCTTAAGTAGTTAGTGTTAGCATGAATTTAATTTGTTTAATAAATGACATAGTTAGATGCGCCTGTAATAAGCCTAGTTTTACCATCATCTCCACACACAAACCATCACAATCTTCAAACACAAAACTTAACCATCAACACATACACAAATAATAACAATCAAAACCCTTACAAACCATCATCATCAAAACACACGAACCATCACCTTTAACACGCACACTAACGAAATCTCAATATCCACACAAAAAACATCACCATCCTTACACACAAAAGACATCACTACCTTGACACACAAACATCCTCATCTAGCCACACAAATTATCTACAATGAATCTGTAGCTAGAACCCCAAACCCCTTTAAAAATTACCCCCCCCCCCCGCCAAGGCAAGATTGCCAACTCCCCACTCACCATCTATCCCATCACCTTATGCCAGATTTTATAATTAAGTGATTTCCAGCCGTTTCTCCAGGATGCTACATCCTACCTAATTAGGTCAGATTTTATTGAAACCCCGACGGCGACACCACCAAAAATAACATCGAATTGGTTCATTAGGTTTTATTCAAATCACGTCCACACGGCTTTTACCTTGGGGGAAAATTACACCTTCAGAAATATAAAATACTTGAAGCGTTTATTTGAGAGAAATATCTTTACGATTATGTATAATTGTAATCTTAGAAATTTGTATCATTGGAATAGTTAAGTATATGTCTCACTAAATGTAGGTGCCATTAACTCCGCAATGTGGTCAGGGTTACCAGGTGTTCATCACCATTGGCAAGTGACTATTAGCTGGACAGATGTAACGCCCTTTGATAGATGAGTACTGGGTATCATTATCTCATCTTTTCTTTCTTTTTTAAAACTTTTCTTTTTATGTTTGTCACCTCAGGTATTCTGAAACTCTTGCTCACAGATATAACATAAATATTGGTCTAATTGTCAAAGTTTTTAATCACAAAATATTTCAAAGATATCACTACAATAGCACGGTTTTTCGTTTCACTTACACATTTTTAACTACAAACAAATTGTAGTACCATATTGTACCATTTAACCCTTTTACATTAGGGGTATTCTGTTCCGTCTGCTTGATATGTTATCGATCTTTCTCGTTATTTATCTGCCCACTCGCTCACAATGTGAAATATGTTAATGGTCGCATCGAGACTGATAGTCATTCACTTTGTTACGTTGTTTTGATGTCATGGTATGTTATATGGTAAGTTATTATGTTCTTTTTATGTTTTATAGACAGTATAGTATGCTATAGAATGTTTTTTGGCGGCACGGCTTGTACTAACAGCCTTGTGTAACCTCAGGACTGCACTCTCATATTTCTCATATTTCTCTCCCTTGTGGAACTCTCCCACGTTGTGTTCCCAGAGTTCTCTCCCCACGATCCTAAAGGTGTTCAATAACTTTCTGTATCGCTGTATCTCTGAGTGCGTGCCGAGCATGCGCACCAAGACACGGAATCATGCTACTCACGAACGAAAGTAATTAGATCTATAGCATAACAATGATTTGATTAGCCCAAATATTGTTGCACTGGTAGGGTATCGTGAATATATCTTAAATCATGTCTGATCGTTAAGAGAGATTAGAAAACATCTAATAGACGCAGACACCTTAAGAAGTCTATTCACACTAACACAATATCAGGTCTAGGAGTTGCATATTGTAGTAATAGATAGTAAGAACATTAACTGCTCAACATTAGTAGCTTAGATTTAAAGTGTGTGATAACGTAAACATGAATACTACCATGAAACACCACATTAAGCACAATTTTGAATTGTCATTGAATGAAGACTTGTAGTCAGTGAATATAAGTTCTCCAATTTTTCTATCATGGACGTTAAAATAATACTTTCATACTGTTTTATGAGTTATAAATTTATATTTAATCGTTAAATTATAAAAAAAAATACGATTCATTAATCGTTACTTTCATTCAGGTATATATTAAAATATATAATGTCATAAGCAGTTCTTATTAAACGTTCTTGGTGAAAATTTAAATAACACTTAAATGTCTCCTTTATATGTCATATTTAAACCAACTACGCAACAAGTGTGTTGTCAATATTTGGTTAAAGTGATGAGCGGGTCTAATTGACAATATAACCAGCCCAACTGAACAATCATTCACATGGAACTGAGGTAACTGGTATGCACAAAACGGAATTTGCAAGAATTGAAAATTATCAGAAGTCGGTGTTCATTAAGTTTACATCATTGTAGAGGTTTAATGGATTCTGGAATATTAATCTCCATTTTGTAACGCTGTGATTTATCTGAAGAGTTGTCGACATTTTCTGTCTCGGAGTCAGACTCCATTACTGCCATTACCTTAATACGCTTTGAAATTGGTTTAATAACTAGGTGAAGTGGTTTAACCATTGCATGCAACTATAACAACATTTTAAACATTCTTGTCAGTCCATGATTTAAGACTAAAATATATAAGAAAATTTGTTATTATTTTTCGGACGCTATTATTTATGTATGACTTTTTTACTTTTAATAATTTTTATGTGATGGTTCGATTAATTGTTAAAAAGGTTTTAATATTTTTTTTAGAAAACTATTAATCGAGATTTTAATCCGCAGCCTTGTCCTGGGGTCAAAATGTCTTTTGCTTCAACTGTCCGTGGTCGAATGAATGGGGTTAACACGTAATCTGGTCGATCCATCAGGAGTCCGGAGTCACATCAACCGGTGTTGAAAAGTAATGGCAATGGAAGAGAACTGAGTATTTGTGATGTCTAGAGTAATGATGGCTAAATTGTGGCTCTCAATAAACGTGCGGCTCTTCTGTATTCCCATTGTAGCTGGCAAACAATTCATGAAATTTAAAACGTTTCGTTTAAAATATATAATGAAGGTTTTTAAAAATAATTTTTATACTTTTAAAATTTTTGTTTTAAATTTTAACTTAACGGAAAAAATTAAATAATTTGGATTTGAACTACATTAAAAACGAGAAGCATCCTGTGTTAAGGTCTGGCATGTGCTACCAGTAGGGCTGCGGCAAGTAACGATTTATTGCTCCATTAAATGTTAAACGATTTATCCATTAAAATTCATTTTAATCGATTAAAAATTAAGAGCATATTCATTTTTTTTTCTTCAATTTATAAAAAATTATTAATAAACTATAGACAATATTTTCACACATATTCCCCGTGGGTTATACCAGAATTTTACAGAATGTTTTAAATAATATAATTTATAAATATCACTTATACTTGCAAAACGTGAATGCAAAATTAGTTAATGCAGGGTATACAT
The DNA here is from genome assembly GCA_002072015.1 of Radix auricularia. Taxonomy (NCBI): domain Eukaryota; kingdom Metazoa; phylum Mollusca; class Gastropoda; family Lymnaeidae; genus Radix; species Radix auricularia. The sequence continues at coordinate 153,682 of MUZC01003479.1, read as the reverse complement.
GTGGGCGGGTTGTAACACAATTTTATACAGGATCCAAAAACTCTGCAGGGTATATGCTAGGGCGGGTTATCTGCTTTTTTTTTGTGTATTTGCGTGAAAATAGGGTATTAGCCCATATCAGTAGATGTGTATCGCTGAGGAACGTAGTACAACAGTCGATAGCAATTAAAAAAGCGTGTGGTATATCGCGCCGTATAAACTATTATATGACGTCAATGTTTTAGCTTATATCTTATAGTAGTACAAAACAGTCCATAGCAGTTAAACATATTTTAAGACGTCTTTGTTTTAGCTTATATTTTAATGTTGGAAAAGATAACGATGTAAAAGGCGCATTTGAGGATTTATCTTTATAAATACTTTTTGCACATTTCAAGAAGTTTAATAAATCGTAGTTATCAAACAAGGACAAGAGTAAGGTACTTGGGCTTTTAAAAAAAGTTGGCACTGTAGGAGCGTACCCTACAACCCTGATTTATTAAAAATGAATAATAATTTATATATTTTCTTCCGCTTATCATTATAATTTATTCATTTATGTAGACGTTAATTTAATACAATAAAATTTAGTTGAAAAAAATATATTTTTCTATGTCTATGAGACAGGAACTCAATAAAACAAAAATTGTCAATTATCTGTATTTGTTACTTCACTTTAGATGTTCATTTTCATCGAAATTAACTATTAAATCATGAAATTAATAGTTAATTTTTTTAAAAGTTTATGAGTAAATTGTAATTAATCATTACCAGCGATGGTTACCAGTAATCACTACGCCCAGCCTTCAGCAAAGAAAATGTCCCTTCAACTGAATAAAGTTATGCCACCATTAGGGCTGTCAATGTTGTTGAAAAAAGCTGCCCAGGTACCCGCCCAAAATTTGAACGGGTACCCGGGTTACCCGTTCAAATTGCCTCAAAATTTTTGTCATTTTGCCCGCTATTACTACTATAAGCCTCTTACTTCTTTGTTTATTATGAAAATGGAAAGTTTGATGTAATGACTTAGCGATGTGATAATGATGACATTGAAATACTATTATAGTACAGCGGTGTAAAACCAATCGGCGGGGTGCTCTATTTTCCTTATTTGACCAAAGAACCAAAACCTTCTTGTTATAAATGATTTTTTATAATGTTCAAGGGGACAAAAAAGTATAAAAATATATTTTAGTTTGTCGGGACCAAGTTTTATTTCCGTTTCACAGTTGTATTTTTTTAAGCGTGCTCATGTTTAACATATTTCACAGAATATATTTCAAACGAAAAGTTTCACTTTTGATAAATTATTCGCAAGTCGAAATGTGAGCATAGAATAGCCGCAGTCCAAAAACTTGATAAAAATATTGATGTAATATTTTCACGGGTACCCGAGCGCAATTTTACTACCCGGGTAATTGTTTGGCAACGTGTACCAGGGGACCCGGGTACACGTTGACAGGCCTATCCACATTTTGGAATATTATTTGTGCTGACAGAAGATCGAAACTCAACTATTAGCATCCAATCAAAATTAAGAAAGAAATGTTGCAAAAGTTTCCCAGATAAACAAAAATAAATAATGTTCAATATAACATGAGAGTGTATACCGTATGTTTTAGTTCATACATTTTGCATTTCCCCTTTTAGTGACTGGTAAGTATGTACATGTAACACATACATATCTTCTACAAACGAATAGTGGCAACAGTTTGAAACAATTGAACAATTACAATTATGTTCTTTGTTAGGCGGATTTTAATGTTTCTCTTAAAACTCTTGTAGCTCTTTTAAAATGGCTCTCAGTTTCTATGGCTCTGGAAAAATCTGGTCTAGTGGCTCTCAGTTACTACAGGTCAGGCCAACCCTGGTCTAGTGGCTCTCAGTTACTACAGGTCAGGCCTTTCCTGGTCTAGTGGCTCTCAGTTACTACAGGTCAGGCCTTTCCTGGTCTAGTGGCTCTCAGTTACTACAAGTCTGGCCACCCCTGGTCTAGTGGCTCTCAGCTACGACAGGCCTGGCCACCCCTGGTCTAATGGCTCGCAGTTACTACAGGTCTGGCTACCCCTGGTCTAGTGGCTCTCAGTTACTACAGGTCTGGTTACCCCTGGTCTAGTGGCTCTCAGTTACTACGGGTCTGGCTACCCCTGGTCTAGTGGCTCTCAGTTACTACAGGTCTGGCTACCCCTGGTCTAGTGGCTCTCAGTTACTACAGGTCTGGCTACCCCTGGTCTAGTGGCTCTCAGTTACGACAGGCCTGGTTACCCGTGGTCATTGGCTCTCAGTTACTACAGGTCTGGCTACCCCTGGTCCTTGGCTCTCAGTTACTACAGGTCTGGCCACCCCTTGTTCTTGGCTCTCAGTTACTACAGGCCTGGCCACCCCTGGTCCTTGGCTCTCAGTTACTACAGGTCTGGTTACCCCTGGTCCATGGCTCTCAGTTACTACAGGTCTGGCCACCCCTTGTCCTTGGCTCTCAGTTACTACAGGCCTGGCCACCCCTGGTCCTTGGCTCTCAGTTACTACAGGTCTGGTTACCCGTGGTCTAGTGGCTCTCAGTTACTACAGGCCTGGCCACCCCTGGTCCTTGGCTCTCAGTTACTACAGGCCTGGTTACCCCTGGTCCATGGCTCTCAGTTACATCAGGCCTGGTTACCCGTGGTCTAGTGGCTCTCAGTTACTACAAGTCTGGCCACCACTGGTCTAGTGGCTCTCAGTTACTACAGTTCTGGCCACCCCTGGTCTAGTGGCTCTCAGTTACTACAGGCCTGGTTACCCGTGGTCTAGTGGCTCTCAGTTACTACAGGCCTGGTTACCCGTGGTATAGTGGCTCTCAGTTACTACAGGTCTGGTTACCCGTGGTCTAGTGGCTCTCAGTTACTACAGGTCTGGTTACTCGTGGTCTAGTCGCTCTCAGTTAATACAGGTCTGGCCACCCCTGGTCCTTGGCTCTCAGTTACTACAGGCCTGGTCACCCCTGGTCCTTGGCTCTCAGTTACGACAGGCCTGGTCAGCCCTGGTCTAGTGGCTCTCAGTTACTACAGGTCTGGCCACCCCTGGTCTAGTGGCTCTCAGTTACTATAGGTCTGGCCACCCCTGGTCTAGTGGCTCTCAGTTACTACAGGTCTGGCCACCCCTGGTCTAGTGGCTCTCAGTTACTACAGGTCTGGCCGCCCCTGGTCTAGTGGCTCTCAGTTACTACAAGTCTGGCCACCCCTGGTCTAGTGGCTCTCAGTTACTACAGGTCTGATTACCCGTGGTCTAGTGGCTCTCAGTTACTACAGGTCTGGTTACCCGTGGTCTAGTGGCTCTCAGTTACTACAGGTCTGGTTACCCGTGGTCTAGTGGCTATCAGTTACTACAGGTCTGGTTACCCGTGGTCTAGTGGCTTTCAGTTACTACAGGTCTGGTTACACGTGGTCTAGTGGCTCTCAGTTACTACAGGTCTGGCTACCCCTGGTATAGTGGCTCTCAGTTACTACAGGTCTGGCCACCCCTGGTCTAGTGGCTCTCAGTTACTAAAAGTCTGGCCACCCCACCCCTGGTCTAGTAGCTCTCAGTTACTACAGGTCTGGTTACCCGTGGTCTAGTGGCTTTCAGTTACTACAGGTCTGGCCACCCCTGGTCTAGTGGCTCTCAGTTACTACAGGTCTGGTTACCTGTGGTCTAGTGGCTCTCAGTTACTACAGGTCTGGCTATCCCTGGTCTAGTGGCTCTCAGTTACTACAGGTCTATCCATCCCTGGTCTAGTGGCTCTCAGTTACTACAAGTCTGGCCACCCCTGGTCTAGTGGCTCTCAGTTACTACAGGTTTGGTTACCCGTGGTCTAGTGGCTCTCAGTTACTTCAAGTCTGGCCACCCCTGGTCTAGTGGCTCCCATTTACTACAGGTCTGGTTACCCGTGGTCTAGTGGCTCTCAGTTACTACAGGTCTGGCCACCCCTTGTCTAGTGGCTCTCAGTTACAACAGGTCTGGCCACCCCTGGTCTAGTGGCTCTCAGTTACAACAGGTCTGGCCACCCGTGGTCTAGTGGCTCTCAGTTACTACAGGTCTGGTTACCCGTGGTCTAGTGGCTCTCAGTTACTACAGGTCTGGTTACCCGTGGTCTAGTGGCTCTCAGTTACAACAGGTCTGGCCACCCCTGGTCTAGTGGCTCTCAGTTACAACAGGTCTGGCCACCCCTGGTCTACAGCGCTTCTTGTAATTATTATTACAGTTTATGCAGCTCTTCTCTGCCACCCCAGTGCGCTACCCCAGACAGTGGAACACAATCTATTTGAGGGGAGTGGGGTTGGGGGTGGCAGCAATGTGTTCACTCGCTGAAGCAGACGATGCCTAAAATCTCATGACGTCATCTTAAAACAAAGTGACAGTTGCCTTACAATCAGCCAAGGTAAGAGTCAAGGCCAGCGACTGGTTATTTCAGGGGCTGCTCGCGCAAGGTAAGAATTGTGTGTAACGTTGCACAACTATCCTGGAACATTCTACGGGCAATTAAGAACCATGCGGACCAGGTGTGCCTACTGGGGAGTCCAGAAAATGTTTGACCTCGTGTGTAAGCAGTCAACATTCTGGGGCAGGCGGAACAAGAAGTTCTAAAACTTTTGACTCATTTGCATCAACTGATAACAATATTTTAAAATAAAAATGTAAATTAAGTTTGTTTGTTTTTCTCTATCAACTTAAAATAATTCATCTATTTAGGAGAAATCCTTTACTTTTATTCCTTTTATTTCTTTAATTCAATATCATAGTTTGTTCACCTGCTTTCATTTTGTTTTCAACATTTTCATTTTTTCATTTTATTTAATTTTATTACATTAGATACCTTTTTTTTTAGTGTAATTGGGCTGTGTCTTTATTTTAAAACATTCATACCTGCAGGCAGAAAGGATATTCATGAATGTCTTTAAAACATTTATACCTGCAGGAAGAAAGGATATTCATGCATGTCTTTAAAACATTCATACCTGCAGGAAGAAAGGATATTCATGCATGTCTTTAAAACATTCATACCTGCAGGAAGAAAGGATATTCATGAATGTCTGTAAAACATTCATACCTGCAGGAAGAAAGGATATTCATGAATGTCTTTAAAACATTCATACCTGCAGGCAGAAAGTAAATTCATCAATGCCTATAGAGTGGTCAGCGGCATGCGTGCATTCTTAACAGTTGAGCATCACATAGGACATGTCCGCTTGCAGTGTCAATGAATCAGTTTATAACTTGTGTATAATCTGGTAGTACGCTTCGTTGATTCTTTCTGTATCCCGTTACGTCGTCGTAGTAGAGTGTTCTAATTTTTCCATTAGAACTATCTCGGGGCTTGGTAGATCTTGCGGCGCCCATCTCCTCTCCAGGTCAGCGAAAGACTTTTCTAGCAAATGTCATTCACCAACATTTTTTCTGGCTTTAACGTGGGCTCGAACCCACTCCCCCCACCCCAGCTTGTGAGGTGAGGGCACTATTGACTTAACTATTCGGCCGCCATTGATTGAAATGTGTCATAATGCCTTGAAGACACCTGGTAGTTCATTCTATTGATTGAAATTTGTCATAATGCCTTGAAGACACCTGGTAGTTCATTCTATTGATTGAAATTTGTCATAATGCCTTGAAGACATCTGGTAGTTCATTCTATTGATTGACATTTGTCCTAATGCCAACATATCTCTGACCTTTAAAAGAGCACTTTTGCATTTTGAACACTTTGAACACTGTACTCAGTTTTGAACACCAACTCTCTCGACTTGTTTCGACGTTTCCTGTTCCCTCACTTCGTCAACAGGGATGTGAATCTAAGACCAACTGTCAAAAATTGACTTTAAAAGTCACACCAACATGTACGAATGGCTACATTTTGAGATTTTAATGTATATGTAACTATGGCTAACTGTCAAACATTGACTTTAAAAGTCACACAAACTTGTCCGAATATATACATTTTGAGTTTTTAATGTATATTTAACTAGGGCCTAATATACTTATACTAAAAAAAAATCGAAATTGTATTTTTCATTAATAAAGTATTGTAGTTTTGAAAGTGAAAAGTCCATAGGGAGTTTGTCCATAGGAGGAAGTTGCATGGGGAGAATGTCCGTAGGGAGAAAGTCCGTGGGGAAAAGGTCCATATAAAGAACGTCCACTGGGAGAAAGTCCACAGGGAAAAGATCTATAGGAAGAAGTTGCTTAAGGAGAGGGTTCGAAGGAAACAGGTCCAACAGCTTCCATCGGGAGAAAGCCCAAAGAGAGACGGTCAGTAGGGAGAAATTCCATTTGGAGAAGGTCTATAAGGAGAAAGTACTTAGGGAGAAGGTCTATAGTCTATAGGGAAAAGGCCCATTTGCTAAAGAACTCGTTGATATACAGTTAGTTGTCATGCCTGGTCGTGTTATTCCAGTGACAAATTAAGTGCATTTGGGTCACCAAACCTAACGGCCATTAAGTTCATTGTAAAGTATAAAAAATAAGAAAGTGTCCAGCAATTATTGAAGAAGAAAGAAGAAACCAGGATGTTGAAGATTTACTGTATGCTTTTGACAATACTGAAGGTATTGTATTTTATCTTATACTAGCTGATATACCCGACTTATCGCTAGCCTCTATTCTCAATTTAAAAAATTGTTTTGTCACTAAATGAAATAACAGAACAGCCTAAAAGCTATTAATGTACAAATAATGTACAATTCCCATTTAATATGGCGGATTGGAAAATAGATTCCTAATTATATTGCTTGTCTACAATCCAATAGGATCGCTCTTCAATCCAATAGGATCCCTCTTCAATCCTAAAGGATTCTCTTAAATCCAATAGGATCCCTCTTCAATCCAATAGGATCCCTCTTTAATCCAATAGGATCCCTCTTCAATCCAATAGGATCCCTCTTCAATCCAATAGGATCCCTCTTCAATCCAATAGGTTCCCTCTTCAATCCAATAGGATCCCTCTTTGATTTGTGATACCATGCACTTTTGATACCCATTTTTTGCATAATTTAAACCACTGAGAGATATGATTCATTAAAACAGTAATTTGTATATCCATTAAGGCTAGGAAATTATACCGGAATTCCAAAACCCTTTGCACACTGATTATACAAACCCCTCTATAAGATTCAAATAAATTGTAATAAAGTGAAACAAAAGTAGTTGAATAATTTTTTTAAAAAAACGTTTGTTATATTTAAACTTTAAGAAATAAACACAATTTTATTATGTTTATGAAAAACTTCAATGTTTATACCAAAAACAATAATTAAATATATGCATGAAATTATTGTTAATTATATTTTCAGACAATGATTCTTCTTCTTCGTTCTCAATATTGAATATTTAGTTTTGCATGCCACGAGTTTTGCGTCAATGATTGAAAAGCTTAACACATAAAAGCACGCTTCTTTATAAGTCTCATTGACTAAAAAATTCAACGCATATTTTAAGCATTAAAAAGGAATTAATTGAAAATTATTTCAAATAAAATAACTCAAATCTTGACTGTATTAGGCGAATACATGTTTAATTTAAACATCCATAAACTTGTTTTCATTGCAACAGGATCCCTTTATGATTTGTGAGATCCCTTAGTAAGTGAAATGTCTTTCCCCTATTAGATTTCATGTTGTTGTTGTTTTTTTTATAACTGATATTACCCATTATGATCCCATTGCGCCAAGGGATCCCATTTTAGAAGTAAACCCCCTTCCCCTAAAGAATATATACCATACTTTGATTTGATCACATAGCTAAATATTATTCCGTTGCATAAAGTAAACTCATTTTTTGGGAGATTCCTCTCCTTTATGATTCCATACTTCATTTAAGAGTTCATGCTAATAATGTTCCCGTTGCATAAAAGGATCCCATTTTTACTACAACCCCTTTCACTCGATCCTGTTGTATAATGGGATCCCATCTGTCATGCAATCCATTTCTTAATGTGATACATCGGTAAGATCACATATTTTAGTAGTATCCTAATGCAAAATGAAATCATGTTCTTTGTCGAATCCTTTTATCCTCTATTTTTTTCCATAATGGAATCACATGCTTTGTCGCATTCCTTACCCCAAGATGATCCCTTTCCCTGATTGGAACCAATATTTCGGTTTGGTATATTTACCCAAGTATGATCAAATTAGATTTCGAGTCCCGTCTCTGGGATATCCCATTCTGGTTTTTCTAACATTATAGCTAAAGCCATTATTTACTTAAGTTCACTTATTACTCAGTTTTTAAAATTAAATTTAGTAATGTTAAAATTTATTTGCAATTAAATCTTTATTTAATTTAATGTAAAGATAGTTAAAATTTATTGCATAAGACCTCGAATTAGTTTTAATAAATTGTACATTCATTTTAAGAGGTTGTAGGCAAATTTCATGATTATTGAAATGGATTCCTAGAATTTTAAGGCCTTATTTTATTATAACATATGGTCAAAATAATGTTACTAAAACATATTTAAGTAAATGTTGATTTGCTTTAACTTTGTCGTATACTAAAAGTGATTTTTTTTCAAGAAACAATAAATGGTTGTTTAATATACCGAAGGAAAAATGCAATCTTGATATATACTAAAATGACACATTTTATTGGCATCTAACTGAATCTTTCACTGTCAACTAGCTAGGTATGGACTCTCATATACATCCCCACTGTCTAGCCCCTAGTTACCCATGTGTTCTCTCCCCTATTTTATCATCGTGTCCAGCCAAACTGTTGTATCCCAAAATAATTTCAAGTGAGCTCAGCTGTTTTAGTCTCAGTGTAGAGAGGGAATAGCGCGTCTGTGACCTAATTATCGGGGCGTGATCTCAACCCCCCCGGTGTTATAGACTCTAGAGATTTGTTATTTTTAATGTTCCCTGAAGGAAAAATTCGGGAAAATGAAAAGTGTGTGTGTGGGGGGGATATGTAATCATTATCACCAAGTTACGTACATCATTGCAGTCTGCCAAGTTCATCTTTGCGATCTTTAAGTTAATCATTGCGGTCTACTGGGTCAATAATTGTGGTCGGTCACGTTAATCATTGCGGTCTACTAAGATAATAATTGTGGTCTGCCACGTTAATCGTTGCGGTCTACTAAGATAATAGTTGTGGTCGGTCACGTTAATCATTGCGGTCTACTAAAATAATAATTTTGGTCGGTCACGTTAATCGTTGCGGCCTGTCACGTTAATCGTTGCTGCATGTTATATCCAGGGGCGGATTAACTCTGCACGGGGCCACGGTCTGCAATCGAACGGGGGCCCTATCCAGCCAGCGTCCTTTCAAATAAAATGATTGTTAGCAGCTAATATAAGACTGTAACTAAATATTAATAATTTTTTTAAAAAAAAACGAACACGAAGAAATAACTGTTTGAATTGTTCGCGGCATGCTACAATTGAGTGTAAAAAGAAAAAAAATTATATGCCACTGCTGGGAATCGAACCCGACAACGCTTGCATCACGAGCCTATACTCTCTCCACAAGGCCAGCGGAGCTTGTCTAAAATTGAGAATTTAAAAAAAATGTAAACTGTATTTGATCTATGTTCTCTAAGTGAGAAAATTAAACAAAAGTTTTTTCGATTATTAAGACTGTCAGGTCTGAATCGCGATCAGTTGTATGGATAATATTTATGAACTTATTTAATTTATTATATTTTTAAGTGTTCCTGCAAACATTTGCACACTTTTATTATACAATATAAAAAGGTTGGGGGGCCTCCAAATTCCAAACCCTCGCCACTGGCTTTAGCCCATTCAGCCCCCCCCCCTTAATCCGCCATATGTTATATCTATACTAAAAGAACACACTTCTTATGTCAGCGATTATTTACTTTTTCGCCTTGAAGAAATACACTATTTTAGGGATTCTGAAAATCATGGAAATTTTTACAAAAGTTATCATTTCTGCAAATTCTTGCATCAGTAAAATTATACTAGTGGTTTTCAAAAGCACGAGAAACTTATCCTTGTTTGATAAATATGAAATGTTTAACTTACTTTAAAGTATTTTACAATTATAAATTCTCAAATCCTCTTTTGACATCGCTCCCATTTCCAAAATTACATTATAACCTCAAACAATGACGTCATATAATATTTTTTTAAGGCGAGAAACACCACACGCTTTTTTAACTGCTATGAACTGTTGTTCGATGTTCATCAGCGTTACGGAGATAGACAGACAGTGAGTGAGTGACTCAGGCTTTTATATTGTTGACACACATGAATGTTTTTGAGAATCTTGTATTTTACATTGTTATTTTATTGCCATAGGGTGACCCCAGTCGAAATTGACCCTCGTCGTGCAGTTTTTGAGCTACTCTTGATTCCACAACTCCAACCAACCTCCCCCCTCCCCAATATAAAGTGCCCAGTTCCTGTTTCCGGTTTCACTTATCTCGCGGCAGCTGAAAAATGCTGATGACGCTAAATTGACTGCAGACGGCACATGGCTCCAATAAAAAGAATGATTTGAATTCCTTCAGACGGGCAACGGTCGTCTGTCACCGCAGAAGTGATCGTCGTGGTGCCCGGTCGATGATTTATATCAGGTCCGTAGCAGATGGGTTCTTGATGGGTCATGGACTCAAGTCAGAAATCAGCCAACACAACAGGTCAAGTTCTGACGAAAACAAAATCATGAATAACTCTTAGGTACACTTACACATCTATTGGAATAACTTTTTCAAAATATCTTCAGATGGTTTATTGGTGGATTTCTTAAGTCCACATTCTTTCAACATTTCTCCCCAAATTTTGATAAGCTTAGATATTCCGATATTCCCCACACTAATTTAGACTATCATCTTTAAGTAGCAGTTTCTAATTTGTATTGTAGATTTTGATTTATAATTTTTAATTTTTTTATTTTTTTTTCATTACGTTTCGTAAAGTAAGACATCAAGGAAATACAATACGCTGTGTCTAATGAGCTAAGTATTAATAGTAATGTGCCATGCCTACAAAGATACTAACATAGGGAATTTATAATGTTAATATCGTATCCCCACTAAAATAGGGAAATTATAATGTGAATATCCTTTTTTTCTCAAGCTAGGAAACTCATAATGTGAAAACCCTATGTCCACTGAGAAAAGGAGGTTTTTGTGTTTAAATTTAGAATCTGGTATTTTGTCTAGATTTGAAATATGGTCTTTGGTATTTGGTGCTTTTAGGCGCTGTTGTTGACGAAGTCTATGAAAGACAAACTTTGGTGATATTTGGAGGTGTTGGTGACCAAACCTATGAAAGACAAACATTTGTGATATTAGGAGGTGCTGTTGACCAAACCTATGAAAGACAAACTTTGGTGATATTAGGAGGTGTTGTTGACGAAACCTATGAAAGACAAACTTTGGTGATATTAGGCGTTTTTGTTGACCAAACCTATGAAAGACAAACTTTGGTGATATTAGGTGGTGTTGTTGACACAGCTTATGAAAGACAAACTTTGGTGATATATGAAGATGTTGTTGACCAAACCTATGAAAGACAAATATTGGTGATATTAGGCATTTTTGTTGACCAAACCTATGAAAGACAAATTTTAATGATATTAGGAGGTGTTGTTGACCAAACCTATGAAAGACAAGCTGTTTTCAAAGGAATAAATCTTGATTAATAATCAGGAAAAAGACAGCAATGATTTTAATATTTTCACATATTTTATGCATGTATTTTATGCTCATGTCTCCTTTTCAGATAATAAAAAAAATTGTCAACTACATCTAATACCGTCGATCAAATGGGTATACGAGTTATTTCTCCTGGATATAGCTGGAAAACAAAAGTGTGATACACGAGATAGCAGGGGAGGGTGTTTGTACGGGGAGTGGTTGGACGGGGGACCTTTTTCCAAATGAAAGAATAGCAAGCAGCGTTAAAGGGGAACAATCCACTGATACAATACAGAAATAGATGAGATGAGAAATAGACTGAGCTTAAAGTTAAAAATATATTTGCCTTAAATAAAAAACAAAATTAATCATGGCTGACATTACATATACAAGTATAGATGTGTTTACAGGGATATGTGGAGGCATTATAAAAAGGATGGGAGAAAGAATCGTATTGAAAGCAAGAATGGAAGAACGACAGAATGGAATTTTTCAACTACTGAGTTCTCACTTCTACTCTATTGCTGCATTTTCAAGTTATAGACCTTCGTTCACATATCAAGTAATAAGGCATTTTTATTTTATCATTTGACCTTAGTTAGTTACATGCGTCATCAGCAACGAAATAAAAAGTCAAAATATATATTTGTCGTATGAATTGAGCACTCTAGCAACATAATTGTAGTCCAAAATTAGTGGTTAATTTTTTTTTTAAATTATCATCAATATATATAATTCTCAATGTATGTTTTGTAACGTCTGTCTGTCACACTACTATTTTTAGATAGCTGCGCACCAAAAATACTCAATAAATACATAGTTTGCAATTTATGTCCCGATGACGCTACTAATTTTAGAAACCAGCGCACCAAATATGATTAAAATTGTTACTGGAAATAAATGAATAAAACAAAAATAAATAAAAAAGTAAATTAGATTAAGACGTCATTGAACTGAAAATTTCGTAAAATGCCCATAGCTTATGTTTTGAATAAACAAAAAATATAGCAGTATTTTTAAGAGATGTATTTAAATATAAATAGTTCAATTTAATGTCAATAAATTTAAATTTTATTATTATTAAGTAAGAACAGTTATTATCTTTAAATATTATTTTCCTTATAAAAACTACTCATTTAAAAATTTTACTAAAAATTTGTACCGATTAATCGTGAAATTTATCGTTGATTTCCGTAGCCCTAATTTTAATAGCCTACATAACTGGAAAGGATGCTGAGCTGAAATAATGAAAGCGTTAATTTAGATTCTTAAAACGTGTACATTGAATTGTATATTCGATTAACTGTTAATACTTGAATATTTTCTTTTATCCTGTGATAAATTTTACTTCAAAGGATTCATGCGAAATAAACAGTTCTTTGTTATTCATATTTATTAAGAGTTCCGAGCCCTAGAGTATTTTATTATTGGCTGTATTAATTGTATGTATTATCTTTGATTAAGTTCCATCAATTTACACAGTAGCTAACTCTTAAACTATTTTTATAACTTATGTAAGCAAACATTGACACTATGGGCACACGGCGCCCCATGAGTGTTAAATATAGAACACAATGCTGCCAGTAATCATCCAGGGAGCGTACTAAACTATCTGCTAACGTTTCACGACGATCGAATTCATGGTTTATAAAGAACATGCACACACTCACACTCTCAGACATACTTTAATTTGTATATATCTAGATAAATAATGACATTAAAAGTTCCGTGGCCCACTTAGCGCAAGATGTAAATTTTAAAACATTTGTTCTTTTCATTTTGGATCATATTTAATGTATAATCGATATTAGTCGAGACAGTAAGACGTATTGCATTTAAATATGGGCTATAAAATATGTATGTATTAAGTTTAGAAAAGATACATTCATTTCAATGTAGCAAAGCATAAACTAATTTGTATATAAGAAATATAAATTTTAAATAATAGGGGCCGCCGTCCACCGGGAATGTCAATGTTCAAATTTTCTTTTTCACACAAACCATTCAGTGAGAGCAACCAACAGTTTCCTAAAGTTTCATCGTTATCGGATGAATTTTTATTCACCTTTAGTAGACAAACATTCATACAAACATTGATTTATATCAATATAAATTTATATATCCCTCTATTACGTTCTTTTAGGTTTTCACAGAAAAAAAATATTTGACTGGATATTATATGTGTATTGGACATATATAAACATTATATGGAAGAAAAATATAGTATTTTTATCAAATTTTGATTTTGATGGTATGTTACCATATGGTCACAATGCGTCTATATGGTAAAAAAAATTAATAAAAACAGAATAAAATAGAACATGACAACAATAATAATTTTGATAGCTGATGATTTAATCCTGAACACAAACAAGTGTAAATATTAACTTTATTACAAGTACATATTTATATGTTAAATATAATGCTGAAAATGATAATTAGGATGATAAAAATAGTTATTTTAGAAAAAAAAAATTAAAAAATAAATAAAATTGAGAATCTCTTATTTTTTGAAAATAAAAATTCCTACATAAAGGCCAATAAAAATTTATACATGTACATAAAAAAGCATGTTTGAGGCTGGTGAAACTGTTTGACTTTTGCTTCATGCAATGGTGAATATTATATTTGACTTTTTTATGCACCTTATTTCTAAAGAAATCCTTCGTAACTTGTTCCCGTGTAACTTTTTTTGTGCAAATTGGATCAGGAAAACGCGAAACAGTCAGGTCTAACTGGTATGGGTGGAACAGCTGCAGTAGGACCTCTCATTTCTTTGGCTCTATAACCAATTAGGGATGACCACATTTTCTAAACCTTACTTTACCTTTTTCATGGGGCATATAGCAATCTGGGTCTTGAAATCAAGTAGAGCAAATATATTTTTGTCACATTTGGATTACTACAGGCATCCCCATAGATCAACCATGCCTGAACTAGTTTCATATTCATATCCACTTGAATAAAAATCATTGCGAGTTGTTTATTCCTGACTTGTAACAAAGCTAAGGAAATGGCGCACAATGT
>MUZC01003479.1:99708-128355 GCA_002072015.1 Radix auricularia | reverse complement strand
CCGGTTATTCACACCATCCGTGATTACCGAAGTCACCTGGAACCATAGGTGAAGCAGCCCATAGGACAGAATTGCAGAACCAACCGTTCACGGAGCGGGGCAGTCATTCCTATAAAATTTAAGTATTACCCTATAATTATAATATTGATTGGCACAAGCCTTATGATGAATTTTGGCAATAACGGAACTTGTTTCCGCTCACTGTAAATATTGTAAAATAAATTATTATTACAATTTCACCTAATTGTTTGTTGATCATCGTATTGTGAGAGATCACTAAAGTATGCTCGTGTAGGCAGAGAGAGAATAAATTAAATAATATACCCCTAGACAACTTGTCAAAAATATATCAACATCTTTCTCGCCACACGGTATAAATGGTGGCCGTCGTCCGGGATTGATTTCAGAATTATACTAGTGATCTCACACATTCGATAGATTAACAATTAGAGCATATAAATCATCATTGGTTTGCCTTAATCCATATTTAATTATATATTAATTAATTAAATTATCAATTAGTTTATATTAATTAAGAATTGTAATTAACCTAGTACTAGTATTAGCAACACCCGATTGCAATACCAGGGTACATAGTTAGAGTTAAATTACATAGCAGTATGGCAGAGTTCGTCAAGGCCAAGGCTGAGGTCAAGGCTGAAGCACGCCGGGAAGGCGAATCCCTCGGTTTACAAGGAGCTGAACTGTTGCAGCACATAAACAGGGAAGTTGATTCATTTATAGAGATGACCAGGGAGAAGGAAGAACGAGAGATGGCCAGGGAGAAAGAAGAACGAGAAATGACTAGGGAGAGAGAAGAACGAGAAATGACTAGGAAGAGAGAAGAACGAGCGATGGCCAGGGCCAAGGAAGAAGCAGACCGAGCACACGCTCTTAGGCTGGTGGAACTGGAGATAGAGAAAGAGAAGGTGAAGAAGGAGAACACTAACGTCCCAATGAGCAATCTTTTAATAGATTCCAGGACAGGCCAAATTCACCAATCGCTGAAGGTAGGGTCTCTGGAAAGAAATTGTTGGGGGAGGTAGGGTCTCTGGAAAGAAATTGTTGGGGGAGGTAGGGTCTCTGAAAAGAAATGGTTGGGGGAAGTAGGGTCTCTGGTAAGGAATGGTTAGGGGAGGTAGGTTCTCTGGTAAGGAATGGTTGGGGGAGGTAGGTTCTCTGGACAGACATTGTTGGGGGAGGTAGGGTCTCTGGTCAGACAGGGTTGGGGGAGGTAGGGTCTCTGGACAGACAGGGTTGGTTGAGGTAGGGTCTCTAGACAGACAGGGTTGGGGGAGGTAGGGTCACAGAACAGACAGGGTTGGTGGAGGTAGGGTCTCTAGACAGCGAGGGTGGGGGTAGGGTCTCTGGACAGAGGGGTTTGGGGTCGGGTCTCTTGACAGATGGAAGGGGGAGGGGGTAGTCTCTGGACGGAGGGGGTGGGTAGTGTATCTGAACAGATGTGTTTGGGGAGGTAGGGTCTCTGAACAAAAAGGATTGGTGGAGGTAAGGTATCTGGAACGAAAGGGTTGGGGGTGGTAATGTCTCTGGACAGATGGGTTTGGGGAGGTAGGGTCTCTGGACAGATGGGTTTCGGGAGGTAGTTTCTCCTGAGAGATGGGTTTCGGGAGGTAGTGTCTCTGGACAGATGGGTTTGGGGATGTAGAGTCTCTGGACAGATGGGTTTGGGGAGGTAGAGTCTCTGGACAGATGGGTTTGGGGAGGTAGAGTCTCTGGACAGATGGGTTTGGGGAGGTAGGGTCTCTGGACAGATGGGTTTGGGTAGTTAGGGTCTCTGGACAGATGGGTTTGGGGAGGTAGTGTCTCTGGACAGATGGGTTTGGGGAGGTAGTGTCTCTGGACAGATGGGTTTGGGGAGGTAGGGTCTCTGGACAGATGGGTTTGGGGAGGTAGGGTCTCTGGACAGATGGGTTTGGGGTGTTAGGGTCTATCGACGTTAAAGAAAAAACTTATCTACTTCCGTTAAAGATAAAACTCATCTACTTCCGTTAAAGATAAATCTCATCTACTTCCGTTAAAGACAAAACTCATCTACTTCCGTTAAAGATAAAACTCATCTACTTCCGTTAAAGACAAAACCCATCTACTTCCGTTAAAGATAAATCTCATCTACTTCCGTTAAATACAAAACTCATCTACTTCCGTTAAAGACAAAACTCATCTACTTCCGTTAAAGATAAATCTCATCTACTTCCGTTAAAGACAAAACTCATCTACTTCCGTTAAAGATAAATCTCATCTACTTCCGTTAAAGATAAAACTCGCCTACTGTCGTTAATATAAAACTCGTTTACTTTCGTTAAGATAAAATTCCCCTACCGTCGTGTACAGTAGAACTCAACACTTTCGTTAAAGATAAATTGAATGGAATTTTATTTTATTATTATTTTTTTTAATGTGTGTGGATTTTATTTGACATTTTATAAATCTAATTGTAGAATCAAATTGAATTTATTTTCTTTCCATTACTATGTTGCACTTAACATATTATTATACAAACATGCAAAGACTAACGTATGAAAGGAGGCCATATTACATGTCAAAATTTGTTGAACAATTTATAATACTTCATTTAAAACATAAATGAATTTCTAGAGCTCAAAGTAAATTTAGTTTTTTTAGATTTCACATGTGCGTAATAAAAACATCCACGGGCACTAAAACTGTGAATAAAAATATCGTAGTTTTTTTTCTAACTTTTTATATTTGTATGGTATTTCCATAACTTTGAAAGAGTTTAATTCTCTGATGTTATACATCGATGTTAAAAGCTTGGACAGGTGAAATTGTAACTCCCAATAACTAAAGCCCAGGAAACCAGACAGACATCAAACAATGAACTAGGAAATCTGATTAAAAAGGTAATTTATTCATTATTGTGATTGTGTGTTTGTGTGTGTGTATGTGTGTATGTGTGTGTGTGTGTGGGGGGGGGGAGTTGATGGGTGGAGTATCCGGAATTATTTTATGTTGTCACGTTGACAATGTCCTCACTAATCTCTATCTGGCTTTCATTATTTTCTACTTGAAAATATTTCTAATGGCTTCTTGGTCGATAGACTTCGTCGTCAAAAAATCAATGAAAAGATGACATAGAAAAAGATATGAAACAAAAAAAAACTCCATATTAAATACAGGAAGTCAGATAAAGCGGAAACAACAAAGTAAAGAGTCGGATTATAATTTTATCTCGATAAGAATCTATGCTTTATTTCAGATGCTAACTAGGCTTTGTTATGTTGCAAGAGGTTTTTTATGTCAGATGTAGTGAGTTAGAGTTTTTGGTGTTAGAGATTCTGGTGTTAGAGATTCTGGTGTTAGAGGTTCTGGTGTTAGAGGTTCTGGTGTTAGAGGTTCTGGTGTTAGAGGTTCTGGTGTTAGAGGTTCTGGTGTTAGAAGTTCTGGTGTTAGAGGTTCTGTTGGTAGAGGTTCTGGTGTTAGAGGTTCTGGTGTTAGAGGTTCTGGTGTTAAAGGTTCTGGTGTTAGAGGTTCTGATGTTATAGGTTCTAGTAATAGAGGTTGGGTGAGACAGATTTTGGTGTTACAATTCGTGTTATTCATATTAGTTTTTAAAAGTTTGTTGCAAAAAGTTTTTTTTTTTTTTAAACTTTGCAGTTAGTAATAAAAAGTATAAAAACTATGTTCTTAAAATGCAAGATTTTCATGTGTGTGAAACACTTCAATAAGTGAGATTATAAAATCTTCCTTTATAGATAGTGTATTTACCTTGAAGCAGTTCAAGTCATATTTACACTAAATAAGTCTTCCACATCGCAGCCTAGATTTGTTCATGAACAATACACTAAAGTAAATGTTGACAAAGTTGTTTTTAAAATTCAAAATTCAAAGAGAATTATTTTAATGCTTATTAGCATTCAGGTTTGTTAGCCTTACCCCACTCTTAACAAACAGTTCCTACAGTTTCACACCCATTACTGTTATGAAAACAATCTATTTATATAATTCCCAAGAAATTAGGACCAGCACAAGACGCGAGAGAATAAGCTCGACGAATGACACTAAGCTCGCTATGGACTACCAATCAAAGTTTTTGGTTGGCAAGCGAGGTTGGTGCAGGTAGCTAACTGCACGGCTCATGTCTCGAGACCAACAATTGGTCAGCTGTCTTGCATCCCCCTCCCCCGACGTTCAATCACGTGATTTTTTAAAATTCCTCATGCTTTTTGTGTCCGTTTGTTCCCTTCGTTTTTTTGCACTTTCTATGGACAAGTGTTATCTAGTATTTATTATTTAATCAACAAGTTCAACACTTTCTTGATTTAAGTTATCTCCAGTCGTCGAGTTAAAAAAATAATGGGACAGAGACTCAGCTGAAACATCATTTCTTCTGGTCGTAGGCTTGGTGGCGCCCTTCCCACCCACCCCTCCCGTAGGCTTGGTGGCGCCCTCCCCACTCACCCCTCCCGTAGGCTTGGTGGCGCCCTTCCCACTCACCCCTCCCGTAGGCTTGGTGGCGCCCTTCCCACTCACCCCTCCCGTAGGCTTGGTGGCGCCTTTACCACTCACCCCTCCTGTAGGCTAGGTGGCTCCCTTCCCACTCACCCCTCCCGTAGGCTTGGTGGCGCCCATCCCACTCACCCCTCCCGTAGGCTTGGTGGCGCCCTTCCCACTCACCCCTCCCGTAGGCTAGGTGGCGCCTTTCCCACTCCTCCCTCGTCTATTCTGAACCACCCCACGAAGAATGGCAGACGTGACAATGGTCCACACAATGGACGCCACAAGATTGACGCTAAACCTAATGACGTGTTCTGGGGATTAACGGGGATAACAATGAGAAAAGTTGAGTCCTCATAAATTCCCAGTAATGTCCCTTTCCTCGGTGGTGCGATTAATATTATAAAATCTAATATTTTTCTTCACAATTCTTTATTCTCACTTATTGGAAATTAATTATTCGCCTGCAAATCTTATTTCTTTAAATTATAAGTGTAAATTTTATTAAAACGTTTCTATTCACGGAGAATTTAAAATAATGAATTTCTGATAAAGGTATTATAAGATTTATTTGATCGTTATACTTTTAAATGATTTCATCTTACTGATCAATATTATGACTTGAATATTGGTTTTGGTTTAAGTCTTCCATAAAATTGATTTTAGTTTAATCACGCTCTGTGTTTTATGATAAAAAGAAAGGATTAATCAATTATACATTTTAACGTTTTCTATATACAAGATTTTTAGAAAATTAAAATTATTTTTTTATAAAAGAGTATGCCACTTTTTTTCACGACCAAATAGATGGGGAAAGTGACACCCATCAAACAAACTTTCTAGAAACTTCCGTTTCCTCACCCTTACTATATTTCAATGTCTTAAAGATGTCTACAAGTAATAAATAGGAAAAACTATGCAATTGATTGCCACCAAACTAATACAGAAATTATTGAACATTTTTATACACCATAAACAACATAAACCTAGTAGAGATGGTACAAAAAAAAGCAACTAGGAAAAATAGAACACTAGATTTATTCCTAACAAACAGATCAGAACTAGTACAAGACTGCACAATAATTCCTGGGCTGTCTGACCATGATATTGTTAAAGTAACCAATACAATAAAAACTAAAATAAATGAGTTGCCTAGAAGAACAATCTATCTCAGGTATAAATGTTATTTATTAAAACCGCACAAATCAGCGGCTAACGTCCAACAAATTTCCTGTAAGTAAATTCAACACAGACAGCCACTTAGAAGGCATATGGATGGAAATAAAAATAAAATCTAAAATACCATAATGGATGAGAATGTTCCAACAAAACTAACTTCAAATAGAATTAGCAATAAATGAAGGTTCAATTCTATTTTAAAAAGTTATGTAAGCAAAATGAGAACTTATTTAAGACATTTAAGGCTATCAATTTAAAAAGGATACTAAAACAATACATTAAAGCTAAAAACTTGACACAAAAACTTAGTCGAAACCTCAAAAATGATTATAGATCTATAAACAATATAATTACTAAAGATAAAAAAAAAAAGTATAGTCCTTTATCACATCTAAAAAATGGAGCTTACACTAAAAGGCTCAAATAATAAAACCTATGATGAAAATGAGACTAAAGCTAATATCCTTAACACAAATTTTGCAACATCATTGTCTGCCTTAAGCGACAAGTAAGTTTTAATAAATGTAATTAAATGGAAGAAATAGGTAACATAACTTTAGATGAGATAGATATATATTCACTCCTAAAAAAACTTCATCATCATCATCATTTGTCCTTTGGGTTCCTTGGGGAACATAGGGACTCTGTCAAAGCTCGCCACTGTGCACGGTTTCTTGCCAGTCGCTTCAATTCTTCCCAGCTCTTTCCAGTTCTTCCAGCCTCTTCTAACATGCTCCGTCTCCATGTACGCTTGGGTCTTCCTCGCTGGCGTTTGCCCTGGGGGTTCCAATCTAAGGCCTGCCTCACCCTGCTGTTATCTTTACGAAGTGTGTGCCAATCCATCTCCATTTCCTTTCCATGATTTGTTGTTCTACTGTCCTTTGTCCACACCTCTCCCACAGTTTTTTAGTTTTTGACCTTGTCGAACAATTTTATTTTCAGAATATTTCTAAGGAATCTGTTAACAAAGGTTTGGAGTCTATTTTTTGTTGTCTCTGTCGTTCGCCATGTTTCGGATCCATAAAGTAGGTCCGTTTTAACGTTGGTGTTAAAGATCTTTACTTTTGTTTTGACAGAGATGTATGTAGATCTCCAGACCTGTTTCAGATTGGCAAATGCCTGTCGTGTCAGATTTATTCTTCGTTCGATGTCCTCATCAGTTCCCCCTGTTACACTGACCACACTCCCAAGATAAACAGAGTTGTTTACTTGTTCCAAGGTACAGTTCGCTACTTGTATGTCTCTATCTTGCTGGTAGTTAACTTTTAAATATTTTGTTTTTTGAATATTAATATTAAGCCCTACTCTTTTTCCCAGTCTCGCTCAATGCTGTGAGTTTGTCTTGCATGTCTTGAAGTCTGTGGGACAGCCCAGATAATTTGCCTGCCGTGTTACTAAAAGAATTAAGCAATGAACTGTCCCAATCTTTGTTGTTCTTTTTCAAACATTTCTATATCAGGGTAAAGTACCCTAAGAGTGGAAATTAGCCAATGTATTTCCACTCACCAAGAAAGGCGACAAATCAGATCATGGTAATTACAGACCTGTATCACTTAATAGTATCACCTGTAAATTACTCGAACACATAGTATATAGCAGAATAGTTAACCACCTTGACAAATATAATGCCCTATGCCCACATCAACACGGCTTTAGAAAAAAAAAACAGATCAAGTGAAACACAATTAATAGGTTTAATAGATCAATTATGAAATGACTTCGACAATAATTTTCAAATGTATACAATATTATTTGACTTCTCAAGGGCATTTGACAAAGTTCACCGCCTTAATTTACTTTTAAAAACTTAATTACTTTGGAATCTCGGGTCACTTACATCACTGGATCCAAGATTTCCTAATGGGCAGGGAGCATACTGTAATAATAAATAGATCTAAATCTACATAAATAAAGGTTCACTCAGAAGTTCCACAAGGAGCTGTGCTAGGACCCTTTCGATTTTTTAAATTTATATTTGATTTTACACAACAGCATCTCAACAGGAAAAAAAAGTTATATGTTATTTGCTGATTATTTTATATTCTATAGAACAATCAATTCGGAACACGATAGCAAAATTTTACAAAAAGACTTGATGCATTAATAAAATGGTAAACTAACTGGAGTATGTCTTACCACCAACAAAATTAGTACATGATTTCAAACATAAAGTCTCGTCATTCATCGAACAACCATCACCTTTCTCTTATATTATATGTTTGCTCACACCATGCCACTTTTCGTCCCTCTCATTCTCACATTTCACTTCACGGGGCATATCACTCACACCACCATGTCTCTATAGTCTGTATAAGTATGGGTCGAGAGGTTTTCTGGGTGTGTTTGTTGTTTAGCTCATATGAGGCACGCTCGCCTCAGACAGGTCGGTCTGGATGTAGTATCGTCAATGTGTCCTTCTATCATCCAATTTTGAAAAAAAAAATAGGTATACATATATTTCTAAGCAGTATTTGTTAAAAAAATTACTAACGTTTTATATTCCTACTTAATGTTTCCATAGTCATAGGTAAAAATGAATCTAAATTTGTTAATTTAAAAAAATAATTACACATTGTAACCGTACTTTTATAAATAATGAAAAATTGAGTAAGAACTTTAGAAAAGAAGATATACGAAAAAATAAAAAAATATATTTTTCCCCCAAAATTGCCAGTCACACTCAAGCTATCAAAGCCAATTTGTTTTATAACATGTTCAAACTTTGCATGCAGATTAACAGTGCTATAAAAAAATTGTTACAAGGATATTTTTTAACATCCCAATAATAAGAAGTTGGAAAATAAGTTCTGTGTGGGGCATATTTTTTTATTAGAAAAATTGGTAGTAGCATCTGAAAAAAAAAATATTTAAAAAAAATTTCTTTTGGAGAGAACAGTCTTGTAAATAAACATGTCAAGTTTGAAGCCTGTAGCTCTTATACTTTTCCCTCCTTAATATAATAAATGAACAAAATAGTGGAGAGACTGCAATCAGGCTTATAAATTAGTAAATGGAAAACAGTGTAAAACAGGTAAACAGGGTATGAGCTAGCCTGACAGGATGTAACGAAACAGTATGTAGTTTTATTCCTTGGGGCCTGTGAGACAAAAGAATTTGGGAACCACTGTCATAGGTGAACAGTTGGATAAGAATTGCTATGCGATGAAGACACTAATACTAAGCAAAC
Organism: Radix auricularia; assembly: GCA_002072015.1. Lineage (NCBI taxonomy): Eukaryota > Metazoa > Mollusca > Gastropoda > Lymnaeidae > Radix > Radix auricularia. The sequence continues at coordinate 119,513 of MUZC01003479.1, read as the reverse complement.
AACTCTTATTACAGTCGCTAGCGTTGGGTCGCTGTTGTGACTGTCGCTGTTTTGAAACAGTCTCTATCGTGAAGTCGCCTTATGACAGTTGCAGTTTAAACGGTCGCTATTTCGAGCGCGTATTGTTCTCAGCGATGCTTGCAGAGGCCTTTAGGGACAGCAATGAAGGACTTGACATTAGATATCCCATTGATGGTTGGTTGTTCAATCTCAAGAGGGTCTGTAGCGCCGCCCCCTGGCACCGCCTACCGCCGGGTAGCGGACGTTAACATTCAAGCTCTTTGGCCCGTGGGACTAGCCTGAACATTACGTCATTGTTTGAGAAATTTTGTTGGAATATTCAGTGTACCGCAGTGTTAGAATATGTGTAAGACAGATGCATTTACAGAAGGAATAAAAATTTGTTTTGCGTGTAGCTCACATAGTATGTTATTGGATTCATACTGTTGATTACTGTGTGAGCGAGGTGAATGGATGTTGGCTATGCTGGCTATATTGGTTATGCTGGCTATATTGGCTATGTTGGGTATATTGGCTATGTTGGCTATGTTGGCTGTGCTGGCTATGTTAGCTATGTTGGCTATGCTGGCATTATTGGCTATGTTGGCTATGCTGGCTATGTTGGCTAAGTTGGCTATGTTTGCTATTGCTGGCTATGCTGGCTATATTGGCTATGCTAGCTATATTGGCTATGTTGGCTATGCTGGCTATATTGGTTATGTTGGCATGTTGGCAATGTTAGCTAAGCTGGATACGCTGGCTATGTTGTCTATGTTGGTATGTTGGCTATATTGGCTATGTTGGTTATGTTGGCCATATGGGCTAAGTTGGCTTATGCTGGCTATATTGGCTTTGTTGCCTCTTTCGGCATGTTGGCTATATTGGCTATGTTGGCTATTCTGGCTATATTAGCTATAATGGCTATGCTGGCTATATTGGCTATGGTGGCATGTTGGCTATGCTGGCTTTGTTAGCTATGTTGGCTATGCTGGCTATGCTTGCTATATTGGCTATGTTGGCTATGCTGGCTATATTGGCTATGTTGGCATGTTGGCTATGCTGGCTATGTTGGCTATGTTAGAATGTTGGCTATATTGGCTATGTTGGCTATGCTTGCTATATTGGCTATGCTGGCTATATTGGCTATGTTGGCATGTTGGCTACGTTGGCTATGTTGGCATGTTGGCTATATTAACTATGTTGGCTATGTTGGCTATGCTGGCTATATTGGCTATGTTGGCTATGCTGGCTATATTGGCTATGTTGGCATGTTGGCTATGCTGGCTATGTTGGCTATGTTAGCATGTTGGCTATATTGGCTATGTTGGCTAACCTTGCTATATTGGCTATGCTGGCTATATTGGCTATATTGGCATGTTGGCTACGTTGGCTATGTTGGCATGTTGGCTATATTAACTATGTTGGCTATGTTGGCTATGATGGCTATATTGGCTATGTTGGCTATGCTGGCTATATTGGCTATGTTGGCATGTTGGCTATGCTGGCTATGTTGGCTATGTTAGCATGTTGGCTATATTGGCTATGTTGGCTATGCTTGCTATATTGGCTATGCTGGCTATATTGGCTATGTTGGCATGTTGGCTACGTTGGCTATGTTGGTATGCTGGCTATGTTGGCTATGTTGGCATGTTGGCTATATTGGCTATGTTGGCTATGCTTGCTATATTGGCTATGCTGGCTATATTGGCTATGTTGGCATGTTGGCTACGTTGGCTATGTTGGCATGTTGGCTATATTGGCTATGTTGGCTATGCTTGCTATATTGGCTATGTTGGCTATGTTGGCTATGCTGGCTATATTGGCTATGTTGGCTATGCTGGCTATATTGGCTATATTGGCTATGTTTGCATGTTGGCTATGTTGGCTATGTTGGCTATGCTGGCTATGCTGGCTATGTTGGCTATGCTGGATATTTTGGCTATGTTGGCTATGATGGCTATGTTGGCATGTTGGCTATATTGGCTATGTTGGCTATGTTACAGTAAAATATGCGTTATTTACAGGAAACCGGACATATAAACACAAATGGAAATAAATGAGTTGCACAAAGTCCGAATTATCTGTTTTTTTCAATTTCCATATCATTAAATAAACATTTAATTTTAATTTTTTATATCAGTATGTTACTTCATGATGTTTATGTTTACATGAACACATATAAATCACATAAAAGCTGCTTTTAGATTAGCTAGTGGTAATTTTAATATAAATGAGATGACACAATATCTGGAAAATATATTGTAATTTTATTGGCTTTTTATTTTTTAATTTTTTTTGTTGTTGCTATTTTGCTTATTTGTATATAAAAAAATTAAATTCATGAAAATTCAAAAATATTTTCAAGTCAAGGGAAAAAAACAACAACACAACAAAACAACAACAAAAAACACTACATACGTTGAAGATCAATATATATATGTTTAAAGTTAGTTTAAAGTTACATTTAACAAACCTTAAAAACAATTTTTGTCGTATTTCTTTCCAGCGATCCATAATAATTATGGCAGCATTTAGTTGGTTTACATTTGAATCAGTTATGCCATTTATATTTTGATAACTTGCCCTTCTTACAGTAACAGCAACAGTCTCATTCGCACGCAGATGTTGATGTATAAATTTAAAAAATAAAAAAAAATTTGGAACTGATAATTTTAAATTTTGTAACACTTTAAAGGGTGTAAGTTATATTTTGAAAAATGATAAAAATAAAGTGGGTTATTGTAATATTAATAAAAATTTATTACCGTCATGTTTAATTAGAACTATATAATTTTTTCATAGTAAGGGAAGTAAGAGAATAAATGTTGGGGTGAATAGTTACTACTTCCCCTTATAATTTAATTCGTGTAGGTACTGAAAGGAGTGTCACTTTCTTTAAGGATATTCATACTTTTTGCATATAGGGCGATATTCATGAAGTGAAAAGTATTCGCTGGCCGGATTAAGATTATAAATAAACTATATATATTTTTAAAATTTTAATTATTATTATTATTTTACTTTTAATGAAAGGAAACACTACCAGTGGCGTCACTGGGGAGGTGCGGTTTGGCGGGACGCCCCGGGTGACACCGTCACAGGGGTTACATCAAAATGTAAAACTCAGTGCGCTCCCTTGATTATGCAGTAAGTCGTGAGAGAGTGACACCATGAGCTACCACCCCGGGTGACACCAACCCTAGTGACGCCCCTGGACACTGCTAATGCAATTTTTGATACAATAAAAATATCTTATTCCATTATTTGAAATTTAAAGTATTGGATGTATGACATTGCCAAGGTCTGGAGTAAGGATGTTTATTTGATACTAAATTAAATATGTTGAAAATAAGTCTGGTAAAAAGTAGATGTTACTTGAGCTATGACTTGGTTTAAAAAATGAGATAATAAAACATTTTAAACGATTAAAGTATAACAACGCCACATTTATTAAGTTTTCCGAGGTGGTAAAATATGACCACATTAATTTTTGCCATAGGATGTCATCAAATTTTTTTTTTTAAAATTACAGCACACAAATTGAACGGCATTTTAAAATCAATATCCACTTTGGTCAACAATAAACAGGCAACGATAGTACGCTATCATATGACTTGCTGTTATTTTCTCCTCAAAACAGGGAATTAATTCAGTTTATAAATGTCATTAATGAAATAAACATCCCTGTCAATTAGGTATTGTTAAAAAAAATTAAAAAGTAACCTTTTGTGTGTGTGTGTGTGTCTGCGTGTGGGTATGTGTGTGTGTGTGGCCGAGGACAAGTAAAATTTATACAAAGCTACATTGGACCCGCATGACAGAATTTTAGAGATCCTAGGCTTACATCCTTAAACAATGAGTTGATGACTTACCACGTAGCGTGCGCCGCAGACTTGCTCATAGATAGTGTCAAAGAATGTGGAGAACGAACGGAGACAAAAAATGAAAACGTTTTGGCCGGGTCGGATGGGGGGGGACCACTGAATCCACATAATATCGTAATCATTAAAGATTTTATTTCTCTATTGATTAAATCTCACTGCCATAGATCAATGGAATGATAGAACAATAACTATAAACAGCTATAAACAGTTTTTTTTATTACTCACATTAATTAAAACTTTAATTTCCCATGTCTATTACTCTTGCGTTGTCATTTTAAAATTGTGATATTTACGAGGAGTTTATTGATATTGCCCAGGCATTGACATATAAGCACACTGGACAGGCAAAATTCCAATGTGATATAATCAACTCTAGTGAGAGAATCTATTGACTCTATTTGCTAACAAGCCCGGGTTCACTTCTAGTTTTAGAAGTTTCTTCTTGACATCAAGTGAGAACACTAAGATCTGTATCACAATGATGTAAGATGGTTCAAATATCCTCAGTTATCATTATAAATAATAGATATTGGCTCTTTAAAACTCTTCTCTCTTTAGTTCAGTGAGAAAACAATATGACATTAAAAACTCGTAATTTAGCCTCGGTGCTGGCAAGATCCCCGAGTACTCTTCCATCGAATGGGTACCTGATATTGGTTGGGGAAAGTAAGGGCGGTTGGGCATAGTGTTAGCCACATGATACATCGCTTGTATGCCATGGCTAAATGAGACAAAATGTGAATGCTACTTCACTAGTCCCCCCCCCCAAAAAAAAAAAAAAAAACAACAAAAAACCAACATCATGGTCTGGAAAGGGAACTTAGATTTTTTTTAAAAATTATATCCACATCGGTGTTTTTGATGTCAGGGTAAGTTGGGTGCTGTCTTCAGAGCATAATCGAAGTCGCAGCTTTATGTTTTCATGATTACTAGAGTGGCATATACTGGTTGGCAAAGGTATGGCCTCCTCAAGTATAATGTTAAAACCTTTTGGTGCATTTGACATCCAAAACGTGCCATTTTTGCAGATTCAATGCTTGCCTCATTATTAGATTAAAATTCTAGTGTGCCTTTTTGGGCTCATCTGATACGTCCTCAATGTAACTTTGAAATCGATCTACAAACCATCTGACATTATGTAAATCCATAACTAGAAATTAAACAGTTACCTGCTCTTTGAGCTTGATAAGATGTCAGCTAACTATATTATTGAAGTCGTCAAAAGTAACTTTACAAAATCTTCATTGTACAAAACTAAGTTTGAAAACGCCGATAAAATTCAGCTTTTCTCTAATATGAAAATTTAATACCAATGATGCAATCATTATTCTGGCTGAGATAAAAATGATATGTTGTCTCAAAAATTCTTTATTCAACGCTATCTCATGCTTAAAAATATCACCTAAGTATGGGGGATGTTCAAACCTGTAACAGTTCGTGAACTTCTAAGATAGACCATGATGCTTTTGGCCTACCCGGAAATGTTTGAAGTTCCGCAATCTGTTCAGAACATAAACGCGTACACATGGCGGCTTTTAAATAGATCAAGCGGATTTAAGCAATTTTTACATTTCACCAATACGTCTGCATTATTCCCAAGAATTCTCTTTTTAACCCCAAATGAGGTAATTTATCCCTGTTCGTCGATCCCTGCATTTTAAAATCTTAACATTCCCTGAGACAGTCTAAACCAACATCATTTATTTCAGAGTGCTTTGATTGACATTTGTCGCTCATCAGATCATCCATTCAGCGTTACTTTACAAAGTGATATTAAAGTTGTGAACAGCGACATGCGCAATAACAACAGTATATGACGTCAGACTTCAGGAAGTAGTAAGAACAGCATTGTTTGGGGGAAACTTAACTATTCCCGATATCTGAAATTATCATTCCTCGAAAATACCATTTTGTGCACATCAGATACTTCAGTTCCATGTAAGCAATTTTTGAGCTTTCGATATTCGACAGGTACATATAATAAATGCAACTTCTGACACAATAAATTTTTAAATTTTCTTTTTAATAGAAATTAACTATTAAATTATAGTTAATTTTTCAAATGGTTAATATTCACTTGAAATTAATCCTCAACAGCACTCTGAAGTGGAAGTGAATTTTTTTAAAGAAATAAATTTATCGTCGAAGTTAATGAAACTTTTCAATTATTGCATGTCCATATCCGTGATTTATATACATTATTGAGTCAATGGATAAAAGAATAAATGGATGGGTTTAAACACAGGATGGTGACATTTAAAGTGCTACCATGCATGTCATATGTCCAGATGTAGCAGGTGAAGACCGTGTAAGTTACGTAACGTCTCGCCTCATTCTGATGTTTGCACACCACCGATCTTCGGTCACTCACATTCGCCTGGACACTGTTAAATAGGGCAATGAAAACAGGGATCACCATTACTCAGGTTGGTAGGATTTTGACTAGCATGTCTTTTTAAACAAATGCTAGTGTTAGTGTTTTACTAGCATGTCTTTTTAAACAAATGCAAGTGTTAGTGTTTGACTAGCATGTCTTTTTAAACAAATGCTAGTGTTAGTGTTTGACTAGCATGTCTTTTTAAACAAATGCTAGTGTTAGTGTTTGATAAGCAGGTCTTTTGAAGTCAACAAATATAATTGTTTGATATGGTGTGGGACGCAGTTGTCGAGTGGTAGCGCGCTCGACTGGCGTACCGATGGTCATAGTTCAAATCCACAAATCTAAGCAAAGGAGTCCCCGAAGCACCCAGTTCTGAATGGGTACCTAACTAGAAAATAGTTGGGCGGCTGGGTAATGAGCAGAACCCTTATAGCCGTGGCCAGTGACCGCTGCATTACTTGCCAACAGAAGGAGAGTCTCAACAAGATATAAGATCAGATAAATACATTGGTGAGAGGATTCAAGAAATTTCCACATTCATTTCAATTTTTAAAACTATTTGAGTAGCCCCTCTAATACACGAGTGACGCTGATGCCTACCCCAAGTCAAGATTATAGACATGGACTTGTGAAAACGTTTAACTTTAATTCCGCATTTGTAAGACAGAGAAAAAATTATTTTTTAAAAAAGTTTTCAGGAATTAAGAATTAAGATTACTGTTTAGAATAAAAATAAGTAATCAAGAATGTGTTATTAGATTAATGTTTAAAAAAAAAACAACATAAGTAATCAAGAATGTTTAATAAGTTTAATGTTTAGAAAAAAAAAGCTAATAAAATACATTACATTAATGATAAAACAAATAAATTAACTAATAATTGACTACCCATCCCCCCCCCCTCCGGAAAATGATGTTTAACGATAGAATGGATTTCAAGTCAAATTTTAACAAGGAACATTTGTTGATATTGATGAGGACTTACTGAGGACTCAATAGAAGGGGTAATATTATTGAAGAGGACTTACAGAGGGCACTCTTTTACTTGCTTTTAGATTTTCATTTTTTTCTTTCTATATTCTATGTGTGTTGGACATGAATAACGTAATTTAATCTAAAAATACTATTATTTTGGAAACCACTCTAAGTCATCTGAAGGTTGCTGGGACTGATTTTGCCTATGTGTGCGCAGATGGCTGACGAGACAGATCCTAGAACGGAAGGTTCGGGAACAGAAAGGACATAGGACTAGTTGGTTGTCTCCTGGAGGGTTGGCAGCATAGGCCTCTTCTTATCTGTGGCGTTGATCCTGTTTGCATGTCCTGGAACCTTCGTGGATGGATTGGCGCCAAGTGGACCGGTCCATTGCAGCTTCTTCCCACGTGTCTAGATTTATGGCAAAAGCTTTTAGAGAGGCTTTCAGTGTGTCTTTGAAGCGTTTCCGTTGTCAATCATGTGACCACTGGACATGCTGGAGCTCGCCATAGAAGAGTCTCTTTGGTAGTCTCTCATTAGCATTCGAACTAGGTGCTCTGCCCAGCGAAGCTTTGAATGCATCAGGTGGATGAAGATGGTGGAGAGGCCTGCTTTGGTTAGTACCGTGGTGTCTGGATTTTTGTCCTGCCACTTTATGCCAAAGATTTTCCTGAGGCTTGTTGTGTGAAAGTGGTTCAGTTTTTTAGCATGGCGTTTATATACAGTCCATTTTTCGCATGCATATAGCAGTGTAGGGAGCACCACTGCCTTATATACTCTCACCTTGGTCTGGATGGTAATGCCTCTTCTGTTCCAGACATTTGGGTACAACCTGCCAAAAGTGGAGCTGGCCCTGGCAATTCTAACATTCACTTTGCCATCGATGGTGACATTTTGAGACAGTATGCTGCCTAGGTATGTGAAGCGTTTCAATGCTTTCTGACTATTGACAATGATGTTTGGCTCAACATAAGGCTTTCCAGGCGCGGGTTGATAAAGGACTTCAGTCTTCTTTGTATTAATTGTCAGATTAAAGTTAGTGCAGGTTAACACCGCGTTTCATGTCATCCTCTGAGGCAGCATTGAGAGCACAATCATAAGCAAATAGCAGGTCTCTGATTGTGTCTGTTATGACCTTGGTTTTTGCCTGAAGCCTCCGAAGGTTGAACAGTTTGCCATCCGTTCGGTACCTCACTTTAACACCAACATCCTCGTTTCTGAAGGCCTCTGTCAGCATTATTTTAAGCTTTTGTCAACTTTTTTCACTTTTAAATAAAGTGGTAAACTTGTAAGTTATTTTGTTTTTGATGTTATTATTTCTTGTCAACAAACTATCGTGATTGGTAACCATATCAAGGAAAGGCTTATTAAATTTGTTTTGTGACATCATTATTATTGCTTCTTGTAAGCTAGACATGACACTGAATCGGTGAGTGAAAAAACGAATAGAACAGTTGATTGAACTTTTTACTATTAGTCCATCTAATATTCCAGGGCCGCTTTTTCGGGGCCGTTATGTCGGAGCCCATTTGACGGGCCCGCTTTGTCCGGGGAAATTTCGTAGATAAACCCTTGGTAACGTTCCTCTTCAACTCTGTGTATGAAATGCTACACAATATTGAGAACATTCATATTAAAAAATAAAATCTTGTTGGACTTAACAATTCTTTTTTTTTTCTGAGGAAGATTTCAATAATTTAACAGATTTAAGTTACCCTTAAAAGTAAATAAGAAACATTTAAATAATAGTAATAGTAATAGCAATGACATTTCATTGTTAAGTTTTTAACAAAATAGAAAAAAAAAATAATAATAAATGTTTGCCAAAGTAAGGGAAGTAAGAAAATTATCAAATAAAATCATTTGATTTAGAAAAAGTTGTTTCCCTTTGCAGCTCTATTTTCTGTCGCTACTGATATGGTTTTGTAAGCTCCCAATCTTAGAGTCAGTCAACACAATGCAGATTCAATATCATATTGTCACATAACTTCACTTTACAGCTGATCTTAATTTTATTTTTTAAATGGCGTAGACTTTCTTCTAGTCTAAACTTCTTATTCTATATCAGCTCTACTCAAGAGTATTGAAAGATAAAACTAAATGGAAATATAGCAAATAATTGCAATGAAAACAGTTAGGATACCAAATGGTTTTAAAAATATAATAATGTGACAACGCCGTCTTCACTTAAAAGGACGAAATGTGAATAGGACGGATCAAACTTAATCAAAGCTAGCTCCACTACTAGTAATACTCTGCTGTTACTTTAAAAATAAAAAAAACTGCTATATCATTATCGTGAATTTTTCAGTAATTATTTTATTTTGTATCATTGTAGCTTAATTTTTTTGGAAAACACATATAATTTTTATTTGTAATGGGGCTTCGTAAATTCACTATTTAATTCTTTCTCGATGAATCTATAAAAATTGTATAGATTAAATATCAACTACAATAATTTTAATCCACAAAAAGTCCATTAAAATTTAATGAAATATTCATACTTTTTTTTTTCCATTTGTTTTTACCTTACAGACCATGAAGGGCCATGGGAGCAAGTGAAGTAGCGTTCACATGTTTCACTTTCGAGCAAAAATTTGTTCTAGAAATGGAACGATGTAAAAAGCGCATTTTAAGATTTAAAATGTAAAAATTCTTTGTATACATTTCAGGAAGTTTTAATATTTTGTATTTATCAAACAAGGCAAATAGTAAGTTACTTGGACTTTTGAAATAAGTGGGTGCTCTTCTTGAGCCTATCAAATCAGGTTTTTCGGTTATTACGGCTATCAGGTCTGAATAGCTTTCAGATTAATAGATAATTTAATTTAATTTATGATATTTAAGGTTTCCTGCAAACATCTGTCCATTTTATTATTGTCACGTGATAAATGATTGGTTGAAAGAGATCACATGATGAGAAGAAGAACTGTCCTAGAATGCATGAGTAGTTGTAGGCAGGATCCAGAGAGAGATGGCTGTGCTGTGTTTTCATTGTTGAGTTTTAATTTGTTGAAAGTGTACATACGTTCAGTTGCTGCATTTAAAGTTATTTTTCTGTTTACAGAGGACTTCAATGTTATTGTTGTGTGGAAGAGATTGCTGAGAGAGAAAGGGGTCAAACCAACCACGTCACAATTATAAAATATACTGTTTGGGGGCCCCTAAATCATTGGGGGCCCCTGGCTGGTTCAGCCACCCCCTTTAATCCGCCATAGCCATGCTTAACATCGTTGCTGATCGCCTGATAAAAAATCCCCTCTCTCTCTATCCTTCCCTCCTTTCCCTCTACCACATCACTCTCTCCCTCCCCTTTCTCCCTCTCTTTTCCTCTCCCTCTTTCCCTCAACTTCTTTTTCTCTGCCTCTCTTTCACTCTCTCTCCGCGTCTCCCCCTCTCACTCTTCCCCCCTCTCTCTCTCCTTCTCTCCCACCCCCTTTCTCTCCTTCTCTCCCCATGTTATAAAGCTTTGACACCTAATTCCACGTAAAAGATCACAAACACGGAATAGAGACTAAAAGTCCACCCAATATTTTCAACATCAAACATTCATCTCTCAATTGTTGACAAAATAACAACACGCTGGCTTTTAAAATATCACTTTCAAAACTCTTATTGATTAAAACATGAATTCTTAATTTCACAAACGGTTACAGTACCACGTATAAATAGCATTTTGTTATATACATTTTTTTTTCGTGACGTTTACCAACTCAAAATAGGCGCATGGTGAACGGCTGAGTATTATTTTTTTCTAGCAGATTTCACTGACATTTGACGACTGACTAAATATTAAAGTTGTAAGACGTCTGGTTACAGTCTTATGAATACAGGTTAAATAATGCATTTGGAATACGTCTGGCTAAATGCCAAAGTCTGTTTAAAATCTAAAGTAGGATGATGAAAAAAATGTGATACAAATATATGCGTTTCCTCTACCGCTAACATTTTGTGTTTTATCACTTCTATAAATTTTACATACAAATCATTAGCAGTGGATATATATTTTTAAAAATGTAACTAAAGAAATTCACTTGAACTGTGACAATCCAAATCTTCGATTTATAAATAGAAATCTGCTGTCCTAAGCCCTAGGGCCATCCCAATGTAGGTCACTGACTAATACTCTCTAAAACAATTTGTAGGCGTGTGCCATCAACTTCCACCGCTGAGGTCAACGGACCGTCCCATCTCAGCTGACCTTTACTTAAGGCCCTCCCCCAGGCCCGGAAGTAAACATTAAAATTTGATTGCGATTCTTTAGGAGCACTTTCCTCGAATACGTCAACAGTTTATTATTTTCTCCTGATATTTCCTTGTTTTTTCCACGAACCGAATGCAACATTCACTTCGTCTATCAAAATAAGCAATGACCTTACCAGAACAGGAAAGTTGGTTGGATTACATTACAATCTTAGAAATGGTGATGGCAAGATGTGATATCATAGAGCGGTAATTTACCGAATGTGAACAAGACGACTTGGTTTAAGATTGTTGTTGTTATTTCTAATGATAATGTAAAGAGCAAGTAGCGAGTAAGATAGAGCCAAGGAAGACAATGTGGGACAAGCCTCCTAAAAATTCTAGAACTTTATCTGTAACTTTCACCTGGAATATTGGATTATAGTCTGAGCGATATTTAACATTGTCATGCTGTGTACCCTGAACAGGTTTTATTTGTTTCAATATTCTTGGAAATTTGTCACTCTCATGCAAATGTTATCAAGCTATTGTCTTCCGTAATCTTATATAGGAATTTATATAATTTTGTATGCCGCGTCTCTCCCATTTCTTTTCCTTATTTCAAAGGATTTTTTTAAAAAAAGATAAAAACTAAAGTCGAGACAAATATTATATTCATGCTGAAAAATGTTACGATATATTTTGTGTTTAATGTGTACTTTTTGAGGTATTATTTATAGACTTGAAAGATTAATTGATAGTTCATTTAAAGACAGTTTTAATTGTAAAAGAAGAATAAGACAGTAGTAAAATTGAAATCAATTCAGCTATCCGAAATGTGAACCAAAATGTTGAAAAACAACACCGCTAATTTGAATCGTCTTCCTGGTTACCAAAATCACAACAAAAACTTCTACAAGAAAATTAAAATTGAAAATCTTGAACACTTTAATGAATGCATTTTTTGGGGTTTATTATTTTTTAAAATGATTAATTTATTATTTTATTTCATATACACATATATATATCTTGTGTGTGTGTGTTTGTATATGTGTGTGTGTGTATGTAATCAAACCCTCCCCCTTTCTTCTAATCCTACAAAATGTATTTAATACACTGCCTAAAATAATAAACATTCAACTTTTTACAACAAACTTGACCATCTTTAACAACAGATCTACCTCAGTAAAACTGAACAATGGTTACACGTACCTCTCATACACATACCTCATTAAAACTGAAAATAGTTACACGTACCTCAGTGACAATGATCAATGGCCGTAAGTACCGAAAACCAAGTCCTATTTTATTGTTGCCACAATGTTATCAGATAATTGATTTAATAAGTAATTGAATAAGTTCTTAAGCTAAACAGACTAGTGTTAATATAATAAAAATGCAATAAGTAAAATTAATAGATCTATAATAAAATAACAAAAAAATGATATTTTTTGTAAGAAATTATAACAATATTTAACTACTCAAAATAATTAAATTTATTAGTTGAATATATCATTTTCTTTTTATAAAAACGATAGTATTAATATCAAATAAAAAATCATAAGAATTACTATAAAAAAACCATGTATAAAAAAAATCCAGTTTCAAAAGAAGCCTCCAATGAAGGAGTCAAGTTCTAGAGTTTTGTTGATGTTCAAATATTAAATAGATTTCTGACTGTTGGGTTTGATGTCCACCCAAGCGTATGTTGGCCATGGACAAATCGTGTCCCCACCCGTCTCCCCGTAAACCTGTTTAAACAATGGCTGACTCCTACCTAACGCTCGACGCACGACGCCAAGTGGATCCATTTTGCGTCGCTGCGTCATAGAGGATTCAGTCTTTGACTTGGACAGATCTTTCGGACCGCTGACTCCGATCTTGGAGTCCGTGACGTAATCCTCTGACACGAGACAGGCCTTGAAACACTCCTTGCACTTGTACGGGCAGCCCGCACTGTGCTTCATAGGGGCGTCGTCTTGACTGCACATCAGGGGGCGAAGGAGGGACCCTCTCAGTTGGGACGAAACACTGGATACGTCAGCTTCCGGTCTGACATCTTTGTTAGATTCCAGATTTCTCCTGTGATACGAAGACCTCGCGCGCCAGTAAACATTTGAGAACTTTTTACCTTCTTCAGTCGTCGATTTTGTACCAGTCTGCCCTTTGACCTCTGAGATTTGGTTCGTGTTGATAAAAGTTAGTGGGTATCTTGAGATGGGAGGGGCCGATTGTGCCCGGCGAAAGTTGCGTCCCTTGGAATGAGTTGATTTTCTGTCTAAACTTTTTGATTCCAAAGTTAAAAGAATTTCAGGCTTTTCAGGATCGTTCCTCTGATCTGACGAGACAGAAAGGTTAGCAGACATTTGTTGGAGAGGATCAAACTTTTCTGATGCACTCTGTCTGTCAATAGACATGATGGTCAGCTCCAGCCTAATGTTTCTATCAGAAGACAAAGACGTTGACTGTTTGAATGTCCTGTCGTTAGTAAATCCGGTTTCACAACGAAGTCGATTGTACGGATTAGCACTTTTAAAGTGTCGCATGTTTGGTTTTGATCCGGTTAATTTGGTATCAAGTCTTGGTGTGTTCGAATGTGATCCTTGAACAACTTTCTCGGAATATTTTGTGTCCGTGGGGAGATCTGACGGCGAATGTCCTTTGGTCTCACCTGCAAGATGACCATCAGAAAGTTTAGAGTCTTCCTTAAGAAGCTGTTTACCTCGGATGAGGTCATCTGATGTCAGTCCAGCTGGACAGTTGTGTTTCGGGGTCACGATGGCCCTCGGCCCAGCGGTGTGTGGCCTTGGGGCTGGTAGACTGTTCTGATTGGACACCGTGTATGATGTGACCTTTAACCCACGACGAATCGAGTATCCTGGATCGTCCGTTCTGTCTACGGGAGCCTCGTTCCAGCTAACAAGGGGTACTGTCCTTGGACGGCTAACTGGTGATAAGACTGTAGCTGATGTTTGATGAAGATCTAATGAAATCCGTTTCTCCTCATTACATTGAGCCGATGCGCCTGGTGAAATCTGATAGAGTTGATCATCGTCTGTGCTTTCGTCTCTAAAATATGGACTTTTCACAGCTGGTACCATCCCTAACGGATGCGGTGCCTTAACTCGTCGCCGCTGCGTCATGTCCGGTTTGTGCAGATGTGCCGGACACAGGACGGTGTCCTCTGTTATACCGCTGTAGGTCCTGGTGCCAGACCACAACTTTGAAGTCACACGTAAAGTGTTGATGTTTTTTGACTTGTCTCCGAGAATGTCATCGCGGTGTTTGGTCATGATAGTGAGGTGTTGATTATCCTTCAGTCTTACATAGTCACGTATGTTAGATCTTTAGGTTCATTCGAACGTTGGGAAAACGTCCTGGAAATGTCAGTTTTAATTGTCATTTCGAAGAAACAAAACTATATTTCCATGAAATTTATACCGTAGAACTATTAGAACGAACTCGAACCTCGTTTCACATGAAATAATTCAACGACCCCGGTTGGGGGGGGGGTCAGATTCAGACGTCAGTTGAAAGTTTAAGCTCATGATAATATGTCACATGTAACAATAATAATCTGCTGCCAGACGAACACAACTTTTTAAATTCTACTTGGCTGTTGTCATTTGTATTGTATCAAGTTATTACCCCAGTTATCACAATCACATTTGAAAACAATTTAACTAATAAATCCTGACATCAGATACTGTAGTGATTCTGGTCAGCGCTCCATTGCCCATATCTTTACTTTACATCTTTAACTCAACACTGACACCGATCACAAAAGTCCCCTGCACCTTGCGGCTGGGCTAAATGAAAGAAACAAATCAACCGACCAAGCGTCCCCAACCCCCCCCCCCCNNNCCCCCGAAGTGCCAATAATTCTAAACGGCCCGATATTCCATCAAGGAAAGGTAATCAATGCTCAGAGTCAGGCGGCATATTCACAGACATGGAACATCGTTTAGGGCAGGTGGGGGAGGCGCTCCTTATGGCCGGTTGGGTTTGTGGTCACATTATTATGGTGTGGTCACGTTATGGTCTAGTCACGTTATGGTTTAGTCACGTTATTGTTTAGTCACGTTATTTTGTGGTCACGTTATTTTGTTGTCACGTTAACGTGTGGTCACGTTATTTTATGGTCACGTTATTGTTATGTCACGTTATTGTGTGGTCACGTTATTGTGTGGTCAAGTTATTTTGTGGTCACGTTATTGTTTGGTCACCTTATTTTGTGGTCACGTTATTTTGTGGTCACCTTATTTTGTGGTCACGTTATTTTGTGGTCACGTTATTTTGTGGTCACGTTATTGTTATGTCACGTTATTGTGTGGTCACATTATTTTGTGGTCAAGTTATTTTGTGGTCACGTTATTGTTTGGTCACCTTATTTTGTGGTCACGTTATTTTGTTGTCACGTTATTTTGTTGTCACGTTTTTTTGTGGTCACGTTATTTTGTGGTCACCTTATTTTGTGGTCACCTTATTTTGTGGACACGTTATTTTGTGGTCACCTTATTTTGTGGTCACGTTATTTTGTGGTCACCTTATTTTGTGGTCACGTTATTTTGTTGTCATGTTATTTTGTGGTCACGTTATTGTTATGTCACGTTATTGTGTGGTAACGTTATTGTGTGGTCAAGTTATTTTGTGGTCACGTTATTTTGTTGTCACGTTATTTTGTGGTCACGCTATTGTTATGTCACGTTATTGTGTGGTCACGTTATTGTGTTGTCAAGTTATTTTGTGGTCACGTTATCTTGTGATCACGTTATTTTGTGGTCACCTTATTTTGTGGTCACGTTATTTTGTAGTCACGTTATTTTTTGGTCACGTTATTGTTATGTCACGTTATTGTGTGGTCACGTTATTGTGTGGTCAAGTTATTTTGTGGTCACCTTATTTTGTGGTCACGTTATTTTGTTGTCACGTTAACGTGTGGTCAAGTTATTTTGTGGTCACGTTATTATTGTGTGGTCACGTTATTTTGTTGTCACGTTAACGTGTGGTCACGTTAATTTTTGGTAACGTTGTTGTCTGGTCAAGTTATTGTGTGGTCAGGTTATTTTGTGGTCACGTTATTATTGTGTGGTCACGTCATTGTGTGGTCACGTTATTGTGTGGTCATGTTATCGTGTGGTCACGTTATTTAGTGGTCATTTATTTTGTTGTCACGTTATTATTGTGTGATCACGTTATTGTGTGGTCACCTTATTGTGTGGTCACGTTATTTTGTGGTCACGTTATTTTGTGGTCACCTTATTTTGTGGTCACCGCTAAAAAGAATGGAAAAGAAAATGGCGTACGGCAGACGCCAACCGAATCTAACGTCCTGCCACATGCTAAACACACGTGATTACTGATTTCGTTGTTGATTTTTTTGACAAACATTTCGTTTTGCTTTATTTTAACATTTTATAATAACTTCAGAACCCTTGCAATTTTAAATAGTTCCTTTACTAAATCTCGCGTCATACCTATTAGTCTCTCACGACACACTAATGTGTCGCGATACACTGAATAAGAACAACTGCAACAGGGTATGCCTGTGTATCAATGCTTATCTTACAGTTAGTGATCAAATGATGAAATTCAATAATTTTTATTGTTATTAAAGTCAATTTAATAAAATTTACATTTGAAAGCTGAAATTGCAGTTCAATGAAAATATTAATTATTTCCTGATAACTATAAGCGTGGCCATCATCTTCTCTAAATGGCAATTAACTTTGTACTTATTCCAGCTTTTGTATCACGAAATTTGCCTCTCTTTGCTTGAGAACGGTAAGAAGGTTAAGAGTATGGTTAAATAGGTTAATGTGTTTTCCCAGAGTTTGAATTTGGGTCAGCCGGGCTAAATAATATGATTGACCGATTGTCCCCCCCCCCCCCCCACAAACCACATTAACTAACAAAACTAATGACGTCTGCTTGTCTCAGTGGAGCCAATGAACGGAAGTGACGTAAGTTTGCTTGTTTCCGTTACGACAATGACGTCTTCTCTGAGCTTTTCTAAATCCAATACCGCATTTAAACAAACAGAAAATTTTAACCAGATTGTTGTTTTATTGCTGGCAGGTTTATAGATGGGAAAATGTTGTTAATTAAAGAACACAAACCTTTACTGAGATAACAAGTATATTATTTCTATTTTAGCATCCAGATCTAACAATTTGACAGTGTTGACAGCAAAACTCATATGTAGAAAAATAATGACCTGCGTCTAGATGTTGGGATGACGTCATTCAAACTAACAGATGACCTATGTCCTGATGGTGGGATGAGGTCATTCACACTAACAGATGACCTATGTCTAGATGGTGGGATGAGGTCATTCAAACTAACAGATGACCTATGTCCAGATGGTGGGATTAGGTCATTCAAACTAACAGATGACCTATGTCTAGATGGTGGGATGAGGTCATTCAAACTAACAGATGACCTATGTCCAGATGGTGGGATGAGGTCATTCAAATAAAGATCCAAAAGATTTGACTGAATGGATGACCACCAATGCTTGTCTCACGATGAAATAGTGCTTTTCTAAGGGACTGTTTGGCCACTGCTTTGCAGATGGAAGCACAAATAAAATTGGTTTTGTTGGTAAATTCACCATTTTTTTCAGGTTGTTTGACACATGTGCTTTTATATTTCTATAGACATATTGCTTTTATATTTCTATAGACATATTGCTTTTATATTTCTATAGCCATATTGCTCTTATATTTCTTTGTACATAATGGTTTTATATTTCTTTTTACATATTGCTTATATGTTTCAATTTTTACATAATGCTTTTATTTTTCTGTTCACATATTGCTTTTTTATTTCTATTTACAAATTGCTTTTATAATTCTTTTTACAAATTGCTTTTATATTTCTTTTTGAACTGAACTGTTCCTTAACCCGATGCTGGGTCGTTGGGGCACCATTTTGAGCTGCGCACTATCTCATGCCATGTGTCACGGTTCTGAGCTGCCTTCTGGGAATCGCTAAATGACAGGCCGGTCCACTCTTTGATATTGTCCTTCCAAATCTTCCTTTGTCTGCCTCTTTTCCTTCTTCCCTCGACTGTGCCTTGCAATATCGTCTTTGAGAGACCTACAGATCTTGTCACGTGTCCGTACCATCGTAATTTCCTCTTTCTAATTGAGGTGAGAAGGTCCTCGTAAGGGCCAATGACAGCACTTATTTTGTCGCGGACCGCTTCGTTCGTGATGTGCGCCGTGTAGGAGATGTTAGTACCTTTCGAAAACATCTCATCTCTAGCGCATTAACTTTTTTCGTAGGTCTGCGGTGAGCGTCTAAGCCTCACAACTATACAGGAAGACTGACATCGCCAGAGAGCGCATTATTCGAATCTTTGATCTCTGGGAGAGCTCCTTGCTTTGCCAGATGTGTTTAAGTTTGCTTAATGCTGCAGTTGTTTGGGCCATTCTGGCCTTTTTTACAAATTGCTTTTATATTTCTATTTACACATTGCTTCTTTATTTTTGTGTACATATTGCTTTTATATTTCTATTTACTTAGTGCTTTTATATTTCTTTTTGCATAATGTTTTTAGAAATCGTTTTTACCAGTGTTTTGTTTATGTAAAAGTATTACAAGACCAACTGTGACGCAAGATGTTCTGGTTACATTTGTTGTTGTCGTTTGAGGTTAATAATAATAATAAAAAAACTATATTTAACATGTCAGTAAGTGTTGATCAAGTTTGAAACATGTCTTTATCACTTAGAGCGTGTATAAAACATAAAATATAATCCTGCCTGATGTTATATCGGCGAAATGGAGCACCTCCTCACCAATTTATTTTCCCACATACATCAGCGAACCACCTATCGATCATCAGTTAAGAAAGCGAACGTTAAAGAAAAGGAAAAAATCTATTGGCTATTAATTGAAACCACCTGGTGACGGCGGTAAACACCGACCACGGGGTGGCCATACCAAACACTGACGTCATCGGTCAAAGGGCAAGGGTCATTAAATGCTTCACATCTTTTTTTTAAATCCCTGATTGACCTGGAAAGCCATCTCTTAGCAGGCCATCAGCCATCTCTTAGCAGGCCATCAGCCATCTCTTAGCAGGTCACCAGCCATCTCATAGCAAGTCACCAGCCATCTCTTAGCAAGTCACCAGCCATCTCATAGCAGGTCACCAGCCATCTCATAGCAGGTCATCAGCCATCTCTTAGCAAGTCACCAGCCATCTCATAGCAGGTCACCAGCCATCTCTTAGCAAGTCACCAGCCATCTCATAGCAAGTCATCAGCCATCTCTTAGCAAGTCACCAGCCATCTCTTAGCAAGTCATCAGCCATCTCTTAGCAAGTCATCAGCCATCTCTTAGCAAGTCACCAGCCATCTCTTAGCAGGTCATCAG
>MUZC01003479.1:35819-98316 GCA_002072015.1 Radix auricularia | reverse complement strand
TAGCAGGTCATCAGTCATCTCTTAGCAAGTCACCAGCAATCTCTTAGCAAGTCACCAGTCATCTCTTAGCAAGTCACCAGTCATCTCTTAGCAAGTCACCAGCCATCTCATAGCAAGTCACCAGCCATCTCATAGCAGGTCATCAGCCATCTCTTAGCAAGTCACCAGCCATCTCATAGCAGGTCATCAGCCATCTCTTAGCAAGTCACCAGCCATCTTGAGACCAATAAATGACCTACTGTACCAAACAATAGGATAACGCAAGCGAACAGGGTAAACCATCAAGAGAGCGATTCACCAACGAGTAAGTTAATGAACACGATTAGAAAAACCTTGGAAGAACGGTTTAAAATACCGGTGAGATGAATGTGTAATTTTAGCGTTTTTTTTTTCATTTATCTTTTTAAATGTTATTTTGAAATCAAGTTTTTGCAATCCTTTTTGAATAGATTATTCAATAATTAATTGAATAGTATGTTATCTTGCTTTTAAGATTTTCTTATCTTGAATTGGTGATTATATCATATTAATTTGATGAGTTTATCTTTAAACTCCCCCGAGATTTAATTATCAAAAACACCAATACTATTTCCTGGATATAAGTTTTTTTTCCCTGATTACACAACAACGATTTTGTATTTTTGCTTCTTGGTAAATTCAAACCAAATTTTAAAACCAACTTTACAAACGATTCACACCCTGTTACTAAAAAAGAGCAATCATTGAAGTTTTTTTGTAAAATATAATTTTTATACAATTTTGTTCACTGGCTTTTATATTTATGATATTTTGAATATCCACAAAGCTAATCTCTAAACAATCAACTACGTATATATTTTGTAAGGCCAGAGATTAATCTCTTCAGGATTTTGCTACCATCTTGGTAACCTATACTATAAAATATGGCACTGCCATATAGCACTTTCTGGGGGGTAAACTCTCACGGTACCCTTAGCCTCAAGGGACATGGTGGTCTAAGTGTTAGCCCACTGGACTGTCAAGGGACACGGTGGTCTAAGTGGTAGCCCACTGGACTGTCAGGGGAAACGGTGGTCTAAGTGGTAGCCCACTGGACTGTCAGGGGACACGGTGGTCTAAGTGTTAGCCCACTGGACTGTCAGGGGACATGGTGGTCTAAGTGGTAGCCCACTGGACTGTCAAGGGACACGGTGGTCTAAGTGTTAGCCCACTGGACTGTCAGGGGACATGGTGGTCTAAGTGGTAGCCCACTGGACTGTCGAACCGTGGCAAGAACCCGAGTCCCTAGGTCATTGTGCTAACCACACAACCCCCTGCTCTTTATTGGTCAATGAAAATTAGTGAACGCTACTTCACTTGCCCCATAGGCCGTCATGGTCTGAAAAAAATGTTTTAAAAAACCCTTAGCCTCGTGCCACACAGCTATTTCTGAGCGTAAAACTCACTCATAAGGTCAACAGGAGCTAGGCTGCAGTACATACAGTTTGACTCACTGTCTCGGTCAAGGCTGTTGAAATATGAGCCTCTACTACATGTATTTCTTAGGGTCTTTTAAGGCACACAAAGAACACGACATTAAACAATTTTATTTTCATAACAAAGCTTCTCGCTCTCCTTTTCAAGGGTTTAACAAATTATAAACATCAACTTTGTTTTTGGTGTTTGCGTGTTCGTGCGGGAGTGGGGGTAACAACATTAACAGAAAACAATAGAAAAAATAGAGATTTTTTTTTTTTTGAAAGGAGTTATTCGTCCTTTGTTTAATAATTCCTCAGACCCCCGCCATATCAGCTATAAGTGCAGGAGTTTGCTGCGGTCGTCGACACCCTCGGATGTCTGTGACAGTACTCCGAGTACTCCTCCCACGCGCAGGCTTTAAGGAAACAGCACTCGTTCATGATGGACTGACTTCTCTTGGGGCGATCAAGCCCTGACTCGTCAACCTCTCGTTTGGTCCGGAGGAAGGCATGTGCCGAGCGTTTGTCGAGGAATGGCCCCTGGGCTGGAAAAATATAAACAACAAAATGGCCTCAAAAACGTATTTCAAAATGCTTTTGGGATAACTGATCTATTTCAGCTCTTACATCTAAAATCGTTAGCCCTATTTAGATCTTCCTGATATCTTAGGTTCTTTTAATTAACATTTAATTTTACAGTTACACACAGACAATATAAAAGCCGGAAAAGTGTAAAATGCTTACATTATTTTTAGATAATCTCAGTTCTATAATTTGCAGTAAATGATATTACACACCAGTTTTATTATTTGTAGCCAATGTTTATACACCCCAGTTCTATAATTTGTAGCCATTGTTTGTGCACCCAGTTCTATGAATTAAAATTAGAAGATTAGATACACCAAAGCTAATTACTGTGTACAATCGTTTCAATATTTCGAGCAAATTTTGGTGCCGACAGGAGTTTGAACGATGACGTCATACCTGACTCATGTCCCGTCGCTCGAACAGACGTAGTCAGATTGCCTGGAGTAGACCTCTTAGACCTTGTGGTATCTCTGGAGTAAAACAAATATCGATGACGTAAGTTCGTGGAAAAAACATCAGCGCTGCTGACTAGCATTGTTGATTTGATTATCTTGTTCTAATGTAAATAACAAAATAGTTTTTTTCCCATGTTCTATTTTAACTTTTTTTTTTCTACTTTTGATTTCAGTTTTACAATTTAAAGGGAAATATTTGAAATGGAACCTAAAATAGATTTTTACACAAAACAATAATAATTTTTTAAAAGAGGGCACATAATAACGAAATGGAAATTAGCACTATGTAAAATAAACTTGAGAATCCCTGTACTAAAGTATTAATTTAAAATTAATTGACATATTACACAGGTACAGTTGTTTGGTCCCAATAATGACATATATGTAGGGGTCACATTACCTGTAGGGGTAATATTTTTGACCTACCTGTAAGGGTCATATTAGAGACATACCTGTAGGGGTCATATTTGCGACATACCTGTAGGGGTCATATTAGAGACATACCTGTAGGGGTCATATTAGCAACATACCTGTAGGGGTCATAGTCACAAGCTATTTGCACGTGCTCCCACAAGTTTTGGAAACATCTCCTGTGACAGTCGTGGTGCCAGATGTAAAGGTGTTCGTTTGGCGTGGCCGTGGCGAATCTATGGGACAAACGGAAACACAAAAGTGAGTCATTAGCAGGTATAGGTAATCATATGTCAGGTAAAAGCAGGTATATGAGATAGTATGAGAGATAGTAGCCAGGTATATGAGATAGTATGTCAGGTATAGCAGGTATATGAGATAGTATGACAGATAGTAGCCAGGTATATGAGATAGTATGACAGATAGTAGCCAGGTATATGAGATAGTATGACAGATAGTTGCCAGGTATATGAGATAGTATGAGAGATAGTAGCCAGGTATATGAGATAGTATGAGAGATAGTAGCCAGGTATATGAGATAGTATGTCAGGTATAGCAGGTATATGAGATAGTATGACAGATAGTAGCCAGGTATATGAGATAGTATGACAGATAGTAGCCAGGTATATGAGATAGTATGACAGATAGTAGCCAGGTATATGAGTTAGTATGACAGATAATAGCCAGGTATATGTCATAGAATGACAGATAGTCGCAGGTATATGTGTTATTATGATAGATAGTAACAGGTATATGTGATAATATGTCAGGTATCAGCAGGTGTGTCTTATAGCATTTTGAACATTTAAAGAACGATTAATTCAGGTAACGGCATGCTTAAATTAGAAGTTCGAAGAATATGTTTAGTATCAACCACATTGTAAAACCAAATTCCCTGAACGGATGGTAAAGATGATAAATAGTCATTTAAATTTTCATAATAAAGTGGATATAAACATTCTGTGTAAGATAATTTGAGCTTTCAGTTAGAAGAGGATTGGAACTTTTAGATTAAAGAGGATTTGAAATTGTAGGTTAAAGAAAATTTGCTCTTTAAAAATAAATGTGATTTTCAAATTTCTAATGAAAGATAATTATATCAATTATATCCTATTAAAATATTTAAAACATTTTAAAATATGCTACATCAAACCCCCCAAAAATTTTTTTTAAAGAAATAAAAAATTTGACAAACTATTTAAACTGAGCTAGAACGTAATAGATATGTAATCGCCTTTGGTTATCTTCGAAGTTGATTTCACTTGCAATTAATTTTGAAAGCCAAGATTAAGACAGACCAAAATTTTCAATCCGGACATTGTGTTGATGCTGGATAGGACATTGTGTTTGAGCTATATAGGACATTCTGTTGATGCTGTATAGGACATTGTGTTTGTGCTATATAGGACATTGTGTTTGTGCTATATAGGGCATTGTGTTTGTGCTATATAGGACATTCTGTTGATGCTGTATAGGGCATTGTGTTTGTGCTATATAGGACATTATGTTTGTGCTATATAGGGCATTGTGTTTGTGCTATATAGGACATTCTGTTGATGCTGTATAGGACATTGTGTTTGTGCTGTTTAGGACATTGTGTTGATGCTGTATAGGACATTGTGTTTGTGCTGTTTAGGACATTGTGTTAATGCTGTATAGGACATTGAGTTAATACTGTATAGGACATTATGTTGATGCTGTATAGGACATGTGTTGATGTTGTATAGGACATGCATTGATGTTGTATAGGACATGCGTTTATGTTGTATAGGACATGCGTTGATGTTGAATAGAACATGCGTTAATGCTGTATAGGACATGCGTTAATGATGTGTAGGACATGTGTTGATGCTGTTTAGGACATTATGTTGATGATGTATAGAACATGCGTTGATGTTGTATAGGACATGTGTTAGTGCTGTATAGGACATGTGTTAGTGCTGTATAGGACATGTGTTTGTGTTGTATAGGACATGTGTTTGTGCTGTATAGGATATTGTATTTTTGATGTATAGGACATTGTGTTTGTGCTGTATAGGACATTGTGTTTGTGCTGTATAGGACATGTGTTAGTGCTGTATAGGACATTGTGTTTGTGCTGTATAGGACATTGTGTTTGTGCTGTATAGGACATTGTGTTGATGCTATATAGGACATTGTGTTGGTGCTGTATAGGACATTGTGTTTGTGCTATATAGGACATTGTGTTTGTGCTATATAGGACATTGTGTTTGTGCTATATAGGACATTGTGTTGATGCTGTATAGGACATTGTGTTGCTGCTGTATAGGGCATTGTGTTGGTGCTGTATAGGACATTGTGTTTGTGCTGTATAGGACATTGTGTTGATGCTGTATAGGACATGCGTTGATGCTGTATAGGACATTGTGTTGAAGTGTCCAGCATATCGTAGTATTTTCCAAGCCAGACTCACAATATCGTCCCTTAAATTTATGCTATCAAAATGCGTTAATGTCTGAGCCTCTTTTCTATTACTACTAGAGGCAAGTACCCGGCTTCTCACGGGTTTTAAATGAGGTTTTCTGTAGAAGCATACTATACTGTTTATTTGCATGAAGTAAAAGGGTAGATTTATTTTAAAGCAGGTCAAATTCATTGCCTATCAGAAAAGCATAGGTGTCTGCAATTCTATACCAGCAATCCCAAGATTCTGGCACACCAGTTAAGACTGCACCATCGTGTTAGTGTAATTAACAACTTTCCGAATTCCCATTGTTCCAAGTAGAAGAATGAAAGATTTTCAATTTTTATAAAGCTTATATGAGTAAAAAAAAACAACACTATATTTGGGCACCAGGCTCCCAATAAGTGATATAAATATTTTGTGGACCTGTTACCATCGCAGAAGTGTACTCAACAACTTTCGAAAATTTCATGCTTCTACCTACTCGGACATAGGAGAATTAGTGGTTTTTAAATTTTATCAACGCCGGCCCCAAATGAGCAGGAGTTTTAACATTTTCTTTGTTAATTTTCGTCGTGAGTGCCTCCTCAACAAATTTCCAAACTTTTATGCTTCTACCATCACCGAAAATTAGAGAATACGTGATGAGTCTGTTTTTATATCAGAACAAATAAATGTGGGCCCCTGGCTCCAGGGGAGTGATTTCTTTTTACTCCTCTTACCATTGCAGATATGTATTGCTCAACTTCCAAAACTATCATGCTTCTACCTAAACGGAAAATAGGAAAATTGGTAATTTTTACTTTTTATATCGCTCATATAAAGAAGAAAACTACATTGGGCCCCGGGCCCCTTAGAGAGATAATTTAAATACGTTTTCACCTGTTACCATTGGAGATGTGAAATACAGCTCATTTAAGGGAAAAATACATTTGGGCACACCAGCCCCACCCTGAGTGAGAATTTTAAAAGACTTTTTGTCCATTTTTGTTGGGAGAGTGTGCTCAATAACTTCCAAAAGTTTCATGTCTTTACGTATACGATAAATTTGAGAATTAGAGATAAGATGGTTTTTAATATAAGAAAAAACTACATTTGGGCCCCTAGCCCCCAAGAGTGGAAATTTTAAAATTCTTTTTTTGCAAATTAGCGTCGGTAGAGTGTACTTAACAACTTGCCAAACTTTCATGCTTATACCTACACGAGAAATAGGAGAATTAGTGATTTTCAATTTTTATATAGCTCATATTTGGAAAAAAGATTTGGGCCCCTGGACCCCAGAATGAGATAATTTAAATATATTTTCGCCTCTTATAATTTGGGAAATATCCTAAATTTTCATGCTTCTGCCTACTCGGGAAATATGAGAACTAGTTATTTTCAATTTTATATACATCAAATAACGGGGGAAAAACGTTTTTGCGCCCCCGGCCCCATGAGTGGGAATTTATGGAACGATTGCCATTATTGTCGGGAAAGTATGCTCAAGAATTTCCAAAAGTTTCATGGTTTTACCTACACGGTAAATTTGAGAATTGGTGATTAGTGAGTTTTTAATATAAGAAAAAACTACATTTGGGCCCCCGGTCCCAAATAAGGGGGAAGTTTAAAATAAATTCTTTTTTGCAAATAAGCGTAAGGAGAGTGTACTTAACAATTCCCCAAAGTTTCATTCTTCTACCTACACGGGAAATAGTCGAATGGGGGATTTCAGTATTTATATAGCGTTTAATAGTAATTTTAAAAAAATACATTTGGGCCCTCGAATCCCAGTAAGTGATAATTTAAATATTTTTTCACCTGTTACCACTGCGGGGATGTACTCAAAATTTTCCTAAAATTTCATGCTTCCACCTAATCAGAAACCTGAGACGTGATTGTATTTCGTTGTCTACATTTTGTTAATATAGCCCACTTAAGAAAAAGTACATTTGGGCCCCCGGCACCACATAAGTGAGAATTTTACTATTTTTTTTCGCCATTATTGCCAGGAGAGGCTGCTCAATAATTTCCAAAAGTTTCATAACTTTACGACACGGTACATTGGAGAATTAGTGATGAGTTTGTCTCTAATATAAGAAAAAACTACACTTGGACCCCCAGCTCCCCATGAGTGGGAAGTTTAAAAAATATTTCTCGCAAAATATCGTCGGGGTAGCGTACTTCACAACTTGCCAAAGTTCCATGCTTCTACCTATCCGTAAAATAGGATAATTAGTGATTTTTAGTTTTTATATATAGATCATATAAGGGAAAAACTAAATATGGGCCCTCAGCCCCCAGAAAGAGGTAATTTAAATATATTTTTGACTGTTACCATTGCAGAAGTGTACTCAACAATTTCCTAAAATTTCATGCTTCTGCCTCCTCGAGAAATAGAAAAATTGTTGATTTTCATTTTTTATATAGCTCAAATAAGGAGAAAAAAGTTGTTGGGCCTCCGGTGCCCATGAGTGTGAATTTATGGAACGAAACCTATTTAAGAACCTTCCCCATATAATTGTGTGTACGTTTACCAAATTTCACTTTACTGTGTTTTCTGGATCTTGAGTTATAGGGAACAGACAGACAGACAACAAATGCGTCTTAGATATATACATACTATAACTAGATCAATTTGAAATGTAAACGATATTCAAATGTATAAAAGTATTTCACGGAGTGAATATGATTTAAAAGTGTTGAAAATTTTTTTAAAAGCGTGTGTTTAATTACATGTAAATTACTGAAAACTCTGTCAAAATATTGTACAGTGTGTTCAAGCCTGACCCCCTTTTAAAATTTGACAACAATTTTTTTGTACATTGTTTTCAATTCAACGTTTCACTACATCATGAATGAAAAATGCATGCCTTTCTGAACACAGTGCTATGACCGTACCATCGCCATTGTCAAGACAGTGCTATGACCGTACCAACCCCATTGTTAACACAGTGCTATGACCGTACCATCGCCATTGTAAAGACAGTGCTATGACCGTACCATCCCCATTGTCAAGACAGTGCTATGACCGTACCAACCCCATTGTTAACACAGTGCTATGACCGTACCAACCCCATTGTCAACACAGTGCTATGACCGTACCAACCCCATTGTCAACACAGTGCTATGACCGTACCAACCCCATTGATAACACAGTGCTATGACCGTACCAACCCCATTGTCAACACAGTGCTATGACCGTACCAACCCCATTGTCAACACAGTGCTATGACCGTACCAACCCCATTGTCAACACAGAGCTTAAACTGAGAATCTTTCTGGATTAACCTTCTCTAACATTTCATTACAGCCACTCAAGTTAAGCGACCCTCAGAGGACATACTAACGGGGCCTTTACAAATGTACCAAGGGACGTCACCGCCGAACCAACAAAACTCGAACTGACCACGTGACGGCCGACTGGACTAATTTTATTGTTGGACATTACGCCCACCAGCTTATAGGCTACTTTTTTGACCTGCACGCGCATGAACACGACGTTATGAACATTGAAATCTTTCATAAGTTTTGACGTCACACAAAGGCCACAAAATTGATAGACAAAATGGTAGACAAAATGGTAGACAAAATGGTAGACAAAATGGTAGCTCAACTTCTCTGCACTAAAAATATGCCTACGTGTAAAAATATTTTTTCTCATCATTAGTTTTGCTAATTTGAAAGCGAAAAGGTAAAAAGGTAACCTTGAAAGGGAGGCTACTCAAAAACAACAGGTATATCTCCCCAACGCCCCCCAGCCCCCAACCACTGTGAATCTATTCACAGACCAATTAAACCATAAACCAGAAGGTCGGCACATAATTTCCATCTAATTTTTTCATCATCACTATCAAATTTCTTGTTCTTGGCAACTTAAGATACCAACTGTTTGTCTGTCCCATTTTAACCAGTCTCCTTTAATTTAATATCCCACTTGGCAATATTTCAAAATCTACTTTTTTCTTTATGTGTAAGTAATACATTTCTCTTTGCCCCTTAACATAGTTTTACAATTATCTTTTTTTTTTTTTTAAGAAAAAAAAAAAAGCAGATTTGCTGAAACTTATAGAAATATAACATTGAAAAGTTTGCCTATCCTCGAAGGAGAAGTGCTAAAATAATTATCTGTGAATTATTGACGCTACGATTTTTGTTGCTTCTCCAGAAGAGGCGTGTGCTTCTGGGACATGCGCAGTGGCATAGGTGAGGTCATTACATCATTAAGCTGATAGAGATAGATGATCCATGATCAGGAAGGTTTTGTTGTTTTTATATGAATTTTTTACGGCATTCAAATTATCTAATGGCTCCTCTTTTTTGTCCCAATGCCTGCCCTCATTTTAACATTCTCTGTTTTTTCCTTGTCTTCTATTATCATACGTCATCATTTCTCAAATGTCTCACATCAATTTTACTCTGAAATTGTTATGTATGAAGTCTCATGATCAAATCACTGTCGCACTGTCCAATGTAAACGTCTAGTGTCCCTCGGGAAATTACGAAACACCAAATAAAGGAATAAATTAAATCGCAACTTTGTCTGATGTGTTATAAAAATATAAGAATTCATTCTTTAAAAATTAGATAACTGTTAGTTATCAAAAATTTGTTATTGCTTTCCTGAAACATATGTTATTGACGATTCTTTGATTCATAATTGAGCAAGATTAAGGACAGCCGAGCAACAAGGCGAGAATTGGATTTATGATGTCAAATAGCTGGATGGCATTAATAAAGTCCAATACCTAGATGGCATTAATAAAGTCCAATACCTAGATGGCATTAATAAAGTCCAATACCTAGATGGCATTAATAAATTAATTTACTTTTTTAAAAATCTCAACAACTTATTGTTCCACAATGTCTGATAAAAATCTCAAAATCGTGTGTCAATATCATGACTCTGCTATGACTCCGATTATAATTCACCCTATGACTCCAGCTATAACTCCCACTATGACTCACACTATGACCCCCACTATGACTCGCTCTATGACTCGCTCTATGACCAACACTTGTGAGCTAATACAATGCCAGCGAAGTTGGTCTGTCTGGTGATCCACTCACTTGGACAGCCATGGGGTAGGATTAAACATGACCTAATTACCGACCACTGCTCTGGCCATGAAGTACTAATTATTGGTTTATTTATTTAGTCTTCTATATTTGGCCTTGCAGGTTCATACAAAAATAGCAATTACTTAATACATTATGTAACAGTATGACATAATTTACGTTTGAGTGGTCGAATGGCCTCTTTTTCAAATGTTTGACAATAAGAAGAATGGTCCTCTTCAAAATGTTGGACCAGAAACAGAATGGACCTAAACCCAAATGTTGGACCAGAAACAGAATAGCCCTAACCCAAATGTTGGACCAGAAACAGAATGGCCCTAAACCCAAATGTTGGACCAGAAACAGAATGGCCCTAACCCAAATGTTGGACCAGAAACAGAATAGCCCTAACCCAAATGTTGGACCAGAAACAGAATGGCCCTAAACGCAAATGTTGGACCAGAAACAGAATGGCCCTAAACCCAAATGTTGGACCAGGAACAGAATGGCCCTAAACCGAAATGTTGGACCAGAAACAGAATAGCCCTAACCCACATTTTGGACCAGAAACAGAATGGCCCTAACCCAAATGTTGGACCAGAAACAGAATGGCCCTAAACCCAAATTTTGGACCAGGAACAGAATGGCCCTAAACCGAAATGTTGGACCAGAAACAGAATGGCCCTAAACCCAAATGTTTGACCAGAAACAGAATGGCCCTAACCCAAATGTTGGACCAGAAAAAGAATTGCCCTAACCCAAATGTTGGACCAGAAACAGAATAGCCCTAACCCAAATGTTGGACCAGAAACAGAATGGCCCTAAACCCAAATGTTGGACCAGAAACAGAATGGCCCTAAACCCAAATGTTGGACCAGGAACAGAATGGCCCTAAACTCAAATGTTGGACCAGAAACAGAATAGCCCTAACCCAAATGTTGGACCAGAAACAGAATGGCCCTAACCCAAATTTTGGACCAGAAACAGAATGGCCCTAAACCCAAATGTTGGACCAGAAACAGAATGGCCCTAAACCGAAATGTTGGACCAGAAACAGAATGGCCCTAAACCCAAATGTTGGACCAGAAACAGAATGACCCTAACCCAAATGTTGGACCAGAAACAGAATGGCCCTAAACCAAAATGTTGGACCAGGAACAGAATGGCCCTAAACCGAAATGTTGGACCAGAAACAGAACGGCCCTAAACCCAAATGTTGGACCAGAAACAGAATGGCCCTAACCCAAATGTTGGACCAGAAACAGAATGGCCCTAACCCAAATGTTGGACTATAAAAAGAATGGCCTGAACCCAAATTTTGGATTTTGAAAAGAATGGCCAAACGCCATGTTGAACGATGAAAAGACTGGCCCGACCTCCAATCCTTGACGGTTAAACGAATGTCCAAACTGTCACATGATATGTTGAGATATCACGTGATGAATGCTAGACTAGAAAGCTTAGCGGGTCAGATCAGAGTGTGTGTGCAGGAGATTGAAGATAGATTTAATTTGTTTCACTGATGTATATTAATATGTAAAAAGAGTGTACATAAGTTCAAGCAGTGGCGTCGCTAGGGGGCTGGCGGCCCCGGTAGACACCATTAGGGGGGTTACACCAAAGTCTAAAATTTTACTGAGTTGATTTTATGTTAGAAAAAAAAAAGAAGACACATGTTCTTCATCTAGAAAGGAATACAATGAAATTACGTTAAAAGCGAAAAAATATCAGTTAACTTGCAATAATAAAACAGTCCCAAAACACAAACTAAATAAAACAAATTATGAAAAGAAAAAAAGAAGAAAAAATGTAAACAGCCGCACCAGAGAGATCTTCAAAAAGCTGGACTTAAAGGAGCGGTGTGTTCTGTTTTTAAGGATACCAAGCAAACTGAGATTTGAAATATTGACAACGTGGACGAATCCCACCCCCTCTTTCCTCCACCAAAGAGGGGTGGGGGTGTAAAAGGATTTTTTTTAAGGGTTTTCTTTGTTGTTGTTATTTTTAGAGGAAAGTTATGAATTTAATGTCTTTGAGTAAATTGTTTTTTAAAAAAATATTTGTTAAATGCGTGCAAGCTTAGATATGCATGTTTATATATAGGTAGTCTTGTTCGTAGGTCCCATACCCATCAATGTTCCCTTTAAGTTTTGAGTTACCGCGCAGAAAATTTCAATAGGTAAAACATTTGAATTTATGCACCTTTGTCATGACAGTTAGTAGCGACTTAATTTCTTATTCTACATGGAACTCAGTCACAGACTTTGCTATAATTAAATTTAAAAAAACAAGTATAAACGTCCCGAATGTATCTCCCATCTCTCACACACTGCTAACAGACTTTAGCAACATCATTCAATTAAATCGTCTAACGATAATACAAGAAAAATATCAAACACCCCCTTTAAAATAATAAAAATATTTGACATTGTTTACTAGCCTTTGAGCAGTTTGATATCACTCGCCGACAACTTACAAAAAAGACTTAGATGTCACGAACAAGCCGGTGTGATATTTTAATCAAAACAATGGGAGTCGTGTTGGGGGTGACAGTGTGGTGAAAGGAGTGTTTTAAAATAACAACTCAGTTTGCCTTGGACACCTAGAGAAGATTTTTTTTAGATGACACTGAAGTCAGTTGGCTATCACGCCACTTTGCTTTACAAGCATTGTTGAAAATTACATACACGACCTGACTGAAATCTGTGAAGAACAAGTACGTTTGTATTATGACCCAGTCAATAAATATTGTTTAAAGGATCTCAGAGACCCACAGTGTCGGACTGTTCCTTCATTCATGAAGTATTCGGAGAACTTGCCAAATTAAGCAAGCTGTTACAAATAAAAAATCTAATGATTAGGAAGTAAACCAATTTGTAAAAAGAAGGATCAATAACCTAAGTGGAAATCACCTTGGTGAAAATGTTCATTAGTCTGCAGAGGTTGCTAAATGTATTCAGGCTGAAAAGATGAAAACATGAATACAGTCCTTAAATTTTTTGAATGTCTGAGTTGGCATGTGGACTCTCGATTTCTTGAAAGCGACTTGATACTTTAGTGAATATTAGAGTTGTAAGCGTTAGTCGACATGTCAAATTTTAATTTTGAACAAACAAAACTTTGTGCCCTAGTTTATAAATACAAAGTATTCTCAAAAGCTATGAAGATATTGTGGAGAAATTTATGGATCCCTATTGTAATTTAAGATTAGTGCTCGAAGAAAAATAAAATTTAATGTGGGTTGATTCAGACTTTCAATGAGGGGATTCAGTTTGTCATGACTAAAGAATAATTCATCGACATTGCCACCCTGTTGGATATTTGTGCTACATTTCTTGCATCGAGCGCTCATTGCGAACGTGGATTTAGCCTAATGAATTCTAGAAAAAGATAATCTAGAAATATGTTGTAAGAGTTACATTTACAGTTGCTTATGAGGATTAAATCTTGTCAGAATGATGGACATCAGATCAACCTTTACAAAGTCTATAAAATATTAATCTTGTTGACAGACAGACACCAGTGTGTCCCAGAATAGGTTAGCGGCATATGGGTATGTTGGCATTTGGTTACTTAATGAACATATAAATGTATATTTCTGTTCAGGGAACAGATGTATACATTTATAATTCTAGTTTATTTAATTGTAATCTGCTATTTTTTTCTTTCATTTAAATAACTTTTTTTGCGCTTAAAGTATATCATCCAATTGATCCATGTATTTTTTGTGAGATGCCAAAAATTTTGCAACTAAAAATGGTAAACTGTTAAACTTTGCACACGAGTTTTTAAAAAAATATTATTTAGCACAATAACCGGAAAACCTTACAGAGAACATTGATCCCCACTTAGCTGTTTTGTGCTTACGAACGCGGGTCTCTATAAAGAATAATATTAAGCGTTATTTACGTTTTTTTTTTTAAATTGTGTATTATGGGGTAAGGAATTGTTTTCTATATTTGAAATACTTTGTATGTCATTAACTGCTTTTATGTTTTGGGTGCGTGGTGGAAAGAATAATCTTTGTTGTTATTGTAGGGCAAGGAAGATGCTTAGGAGTTAGTTTGCATATTTACGCTAATTTGGTTATTTACACATCTCTCTCTCTCTCTCTCTCTCTCTCTCTCTCTCTCTCTCTCTCACTCACTCACTCTCTCTCTCTCTCTCCCTCTACTGTTTTATCTTTTTTTTTAAAACTTTTTTTTATGTGATAAGGAATTCTTTTCTCTTTTAAACGTAATTCACTAGAAGGGGGCGATAGGTGCTGACCTCACCGGGTGACAAAAAAATAATTATAATTATTTATATTTCCTTTCTTTGGCACTGGAAGACTGGGAGGAGTTCTATAGATTAGGAGCCGCGCAAAAATTACGTCGCGTACCTAGGGGGGAGGATGTCACGCATCTGTGACGATGTGTGACGAGAGGGAGGGGTGTGTTTAAAAAATGTGAAATCACCTCAAAATGTGCATTTATAAATAAAAGGTCTATTTAAATATTTGATTGTTTACAATTTATTTAATGACGTTTTACATGACTTCACGCGTGTTACGATATTAGAGTGTAGACTTGCACTAAATCCGAATTTATTTGACAAAAATTAATTTGCCACAAGATAATTTTCATTTAGAAGATACGGAGTATTTTTTTATTTTATTATACAATTTTTTTATTTTTTTTTTTTGGGGGGGAGAGGGTCGTCAAAGCTTGTGACGTCATATCGGGGAAAATGGGTGGGGTCTTAGTTTATGTGACAAAGTATGACGTGGGGGGTAAAATTCAGCAACGTCGCGTGACGTCATTTATGGACGCCCCCTTAAGTCGTGACGGGGTGACACCATGAGCTACCGCCCCGGAAGACACCAGGCCTAGCGACGCCCCTGAGTTCAAGTATTGAATTAAAGTGATTTGTGTTACAAAGGACTTCTCTATCTTGTTGTGTGCTGGAGTGTGACATGTAATTAACGATTACAAGTGAGAAAGTGGCCCAAAAGTAAATAAGTTACACAAACCCACTTGCTGGACGGTGAAAAGTATTGCCAAACCCCTTTGAGTTGGACGGTGAAAAGAATTGCAAAACCCTCAATGTTTTACTGTAAAAAATAATGGCCCGAATCCCAATGCTGGACAGTGAAAAGAAGGGCCAAACCCCCTTGTTGGACAGTGAAAAGAAGGGCCAAACCCCCTTGTTGGACAGTGAATAGAAGGGCCAAACCCCCTTGTTGGACAGTGAAAAGAAATGCCAACCACCCAAATGCTGGACGCTGAAAAGAATGGTTTACTTCCTGGATTTTCAAGCCTGTATTAAACGGACACCTAAAATCTTTAGACAGTATAAAAATTTCGAAGAGTTAATGATGAAATCAGCGTCAAACATTGGAATGATGCAGCGTCATTTTAGATATGTAAGACAGTAGAATAATACAGGGGTCATTTGTGACATTTAAGACAGTAGAATGATACAGGGGTCATTTTTTACATTTAAGACAGTGGAATGATACAGGGCTCATTTGTGAAGTTAAAGACAGTGGAATGATACAGGAGTCATTTGTGACATTTAAGACAGTGGAATGATAACGGCGACATTTTGGACATTTAAGGAAGTGGAATGATACAGGGGTCATTTGTGACATTTAAGGAAGTGGAATGATACAGGGGTCTTTTGTGACATTTAAGGAAGTGAAATGATACAGGGGTCATTTGTGACATTTAAGGACGTGGAATGATACAAGGGTCATTTGTGACATTTAAGGAAGTGGAATGATACAGGGGTCATTTGTGACATTTAAGACAGTGGAATGATACCGGCGACATTTTTGACATTTAAGGAAGTGGAATGATACAGGGGTCATTTGTGACATTTAAGACAGTGGAATGATACAGGAGTCATTTGTGACATTTAAGGAAGTGGAATGATACAGGGGTCATTTGTGACATTTAAGGAAGTGGAATGATACAGGGGTCATTTGTGACATTTAAGGAAGTGGAATGATACAGGGGTCATTTGCGACATTTAAGACAGTGGAATGATACAGGGGTCATTTGTGACATTTAAGGAAGTGGAATGATACAGGGGTTATTTGTGAGAATTAAAACTGTGGAATGATATAGGGGTCATTTGTGACATTTAAGACAGTGGAATGATACAGGGGTCATTTGTTACATTTAAGACAGTGGAATGATACAGGGGTCATTTAGGACATTTAAGACAGTGGAATGATACAGGGGTCATTTGTGACATTTAAGGAAGTGGAATGATAAAGGGATCATTTGTGACATTTAAGGAAGTGGATTGATACAGGGGCCATTTGTGACATTTAAGAAAGTGGAAAGATACAGGGGTCATTTGTAACATATAATACAGTGGAATGTTACAGGGGTCATTTGTGACATTTAAGACAGTGGAATGATACAGGGGCCATTTGTGACATTTCTTGAAGTGGAATGATACAGGGGTCATTAGTGACATTTAAGACAGTGGAATGATACAGGGTTCTTTTGCGACATTTAAGGAAGTGGAAGATACATGGGTCATTTGTGACATTTAAGACAGTGGAATGATACAGGGTTCATTTAGGACATTTAAGACAGTGGAATGATATAGGGGTCATTTAGGACATTTAAGACTGTGGAATGATACAGGTGTCATTTGTGACATTTAAGGAAGAGGAATGATACAGGGGTTATTTGTGACATTTAAGGAAGTGGAATGATACAGTGGTCATTTGTGACATTTAAGGAAGTGGAATGATACAGGGGTCATTTGTGACATTTAAGGAAGTGGAATGATACAGGGGTCATTTGTGACATTTAAGACAGTGGAATGATACAGGGGTTATTTGTGCATTTAAGACAGTGGAATGATACAGGGGTCATTTG
Organism: Radix auricularia; assembly: GCA_002072015.1. NCBI lineage: Eukaryota > Metazoa > Mollusca > Gastropoda > Lymnaeidae > Radix > Radix auricularia. Next base: position 81,086 of record MUZC01003479.1, on the reverse strand, counting down.
TGACATTTAAGACAGTGGAATGATACAGGCGTCATTTAGGACATTTAAGACAGAGGAATGATGCAGGCGTCATTTGTGACATTTAAGGAAGTGGAATGATACAGGGGTCATTTGTGACATTTAAGACAGTGGAATGATACAGGGTTCATTTAGGACATTTAAGACAGTGGAATGATACAGGGGTCATTTTTGACATTTAAGGAAGTGGAATGATACAGGGGTCATTTGTGACATTTAAGGAAGTGGAATGATAAAGGGTTCATTTAGGACATTTAAGACAGTGGAATGATACAGACGACATTTGGAACATTTAAGACAGTGTAATGATACAGGAAAAATTTTGAACATCTAAGGTAAAGGAAAAACAAAGCAAATACTTGGGACTTGTAAGACAGTGGAATTATACAGGCGAAAATTGAGATATCTAAGATAGTGGAAAAAGACAGCAAACATTTGGACATATAAGACAGTGGAAGGATACAGGTGACAATTGGGACTTATAAAGACAATCGATGTTAATACTATAGATAACACTTATTCACTGGTTATATGAAGTACTGAATATGTTCCTACACGTTTTATGCTCTGCTCCCAATTGAACAGTTTAGGCATTGTCACACCTCCCAATTGAACAGTTTAGTCATTGTCACACCTCCCAATTGAACAGTTTAGGCATTGTCACACCTCCCAATTGAACAGTTTAGGCATTGCCACACCTCCCAATTGAACAGTTTAGGCATTGCCACACCTCCCAATTGAACAGTTTAGGCATTGCCACACCTCCCAATTGAACAATTTAAGCTCTGTCACATCTTACATTGAAATTTTTAAGCTCTGTCACACCTTACATTGAATTATTTAAGCTCTGTCACACCTTCCATTGAATTGTTTAAGCTCTGTTACAACTTCCACACATAATTCCCCCTTTTGGCCCCACACACACACACACACATACACACACATAGCTAATATAAATACTCGCAGACACAATTTTAATATATATTCTCGTCAAGTTCCACAATAACAAAGAAGGTGTTCCTCAATAACAAAGAAGGTGTTCCACAACAACCAAGAAGGTGTTCCACAATAACAAAGAAGGTGTTTTACAATAACAAATAAGGTGTTCCACAATAACAAAGAAGGTGTTCCACAATAAAAAGAAGGTGTTCCACAATAAAAAAGAAGGTGTTCCACAATAAAAAAGAAAGGGGTTCCACAATAACAAAGAAGGTGTTCACCCATCCAACTTCTATCTTAAGATGTTTGCCACTTTTACCAAATCCAAAATAAAACATATCTACTAAATGAAGTTATGACACAGGTAAACGCCCTGCCCATTGTATCCTGTCACCTAGACTTGTATCCTATCACCTAGACTTGTATCCTGTCACCTAGACTTTATCCTGTCACCTAGACTTGTATCCTGTCACCTAGACTCGTATCCTGTAACCTAGACTTGTATCCTGTACCCTAGACTTGTATCCTGTCACCTAGACTTACTTACTGTCAAAGAGACTTGTATCCTGTTACCTAGACTTGTATCCTGTCACCTAGGCTTGTATCCTGTCAAATAGGCTTGTATCCTGTTACCTAGACTTTTATTCTGTCAAAAAGACTTGTATCCTGTCACCTAGACTTGTATCGTGTCAAACAGACTTGTATCCTTTTACCTAGATTGTATCCTGTCACCTAGACTTTTATCCTGCACCTAGACTTGTATCCTGTCACCTAGACTTGTACCCTGACACCTATACTTGTATCCTGTCACATAGACTTGTAACCTGTCACCTAGACTTGTATCCTGTCAAACAGACTTGTATCCTTTTTTCTAGACTTGTATCCTGTCACCTAGACTTGTATCCTGTACCTAGACTTGTATCCTGTCACCTAGACTTGTATCATGTCACCTAAACTTTTATCCTGTATCCTACTTGTGTATCTTGTCACCGGGTGTCTGTGTATTTGCAGAAATGTTCTCCCAGTTATGTGAGACACACGTTCCATTGATCTCTATATAATTGTTATGTACATAAACCACATGCAATTCTGAAAAAAGATAAGAGCGATGGGACCTGTGACCTTTTCAGTTCATTATTCAGTTTCAATGTTGATGAATAGTTTATTATTGTCTGTGTTTCAATGTTAGCAGAAGTTCATCTTCTGGGCAACTTATGTTCATTATTGTGAAGACGTGGTGGTCGAGAGGTAGCGCTCTCGACTATCATACCGATGGTCACGAGTTCGAATCCACACGAAGGTGAGGATTCGTTCCCGGGGCCTGAGGAGTCCCCGAGCCACCCAGCCCTGAATGGGTACCTAACTAGACAATAGTTAGGCGGCTGGGGTAATGCGTGGAACCCCTATAGCCGTGGCCTGTGACCGCTGCATCACTTGCCAACAGATCATCTCTCATGGTCTGTGGACGCAATTATCTTCTGCATAGAAGGAGCGTCTGTATATCTAAGATATTATTGAGTTTTTGTCAATGTATAAACTACATATGTTCGTCGACTTAAAATTTGTATGCCTTTTCTCACTCAGTCTCTCTCTCTCTCTTTCTCTCTCTCTCTCCTATTCCTTCTCTTGCTCGTTCTCTCTCTTTTTCTCCCTTTCTCTTCGTTCCTCTCTGCTCAGCTCCTACCCCTTATTTTTGATATAATATTTACAAATAAATGTATGTGAGAATGATTAAAAATTTACTAAAATTGATAGATTTTTTATATTTAAAAAGCTCTAACTTTTTTACTCATATAACTTAGAAACACATTATTTAGCTACATTCTAAAGATACGATGACATCACGCTCTAGAAGTGTTCTCAGAGTTTAATGTACCACGATAATTCAGATATTCAGTTATTAAAAAGAAACAATCTTTTCAAAATCAATATTATTTTTAAAACAGAAACATATTGAGCTTCCCTAATATTTTTTTTATTAAATTGTTTTTAAAAAACAACAAAACAAAAACTCGAATTTTTGGTAATTCTTTGAGAACCTTCATTCAGAAAACTTAGAAAATGATAAAAATGCTATCCTGTATATTTGATTGAGACAAAAATACCCACCACCCCCACCTCACGGCAGTTTTTTGTGAGTGAAACGATGTTACAATCGACATTCATCAACTGCTCTGACCTTTGGCCAGTCCCTCAAAGGCAATGCTACAAGGGGACGTAACCGGGGGTCTCTGCGGAGTCATTATGTAAAGCGTTAAGATTAAGTCCATAATTAAGAGGCTCAGTGGTCACCGGCGTGGCGCTTTCAATTACCGATCACTGGGGAAACAAGAGGCGAACAAAATAACAATAGTTGTGTAGTACTTATCAAAGTAGTATCTTAAAAGTATAAGTATCGATATTGATACATAATATTTATAGATCTATATCTACAGTGGGTAATTGAAGCGAAATTCCATATTCCATTTGAAAGGTAAACAAACAGAATCACAGTTGTTATACACTTGTTTGGGAGAGGGAGGGAGGCGGGAAGAGATTATTTGTTTCCATATTTCTAAGTAGTCAACTTTCTACAAACGATTTTGTTTCGTCCTGTTTTAGATAATCATAGGCATCAATCCTTTTGTTGTTCATTTTAGTGTGCACAGGCAAATTATTGTTATATTGCTGAGCTAGTCTGGGTTGTTGGATGTTGTCAGCAGACTGACGTACTTCCGTTATTGCTGCGCTAGTCTGGGTTGTTGGATGTTGTCAGCAGACTGACGTACTTCCGGTATTGCTGCGCTAGTCTGGGCTGTGGGACATTGTCAGCAGACTGACGTACTTCCGGTATAGCTGCGCTAGTCTGGGCTGTGGGACGTTGTCAGCAGACTGACGTACTTCCGGTATAGTTACACTAGTCTGGGTTGTTGGATGTTGTCAGCAGACTGACGTACTTCCGGTATTGCTGCGCTAGTCTGGGTAGTGGGACGTTGTCAGTAGGCTGACGTACTTCCGGTATTGCTGCGCTATTCTGGGTTGTGGGATGTTGTCAGCAGACTGACGTACTTCCGGTATTGCTGCGCTAGTCTGTGCTGTGGGACGTTGTCAGCAGACTGACGTACTTCCGGTATAGTTACACTAGTCTGGGTTGTTGGATGTTGTCAGCAGACTGACGTACTTCCGGTATTGCTGCGCTAGTCTGGGTAGTGAGACGTTGTCAGCAGGCTGACGTACTTCCGGTATTGCTGCGCTAGTCTGGGTTGTGGGATGTTGTCAGCAGACTGACGTACTTCCGGTATTGCTGCGCTAGTCTGGGTTGTGGGACGTTGTCAGCAGACTGACGTACTTCCGGTATGGCTGCTCTACTTATTGTCGTCATCACTTGCGAAAAAACCTGCACAATGTTATATTGGTGCTTTATTTCAGCCTCTTTAAAGAAGCTGCGTCTAACCTTCACAACGATTCTAGCATCAAGTATGTCAATGGTTAACATAACTCCTACACAAGCACAAGCTAATGTTAATAGAAGCTTACACAGACCCTGGCATTTTTGTACGACAATCACGCTCTCACATGACTCTAATGATTGCAAACCAAGAAAAAACGAGCGTGACATTATCAGGTGTCACAAACAAAAGGCTTTTCCTTGTAAGCCATAAGAGCTTTCCTTTTTGCTTCAGTGACGGGTTTCATCTCGTCCCAATGTTCATCAAACCAGTCCGTGTTTTTGTGAGATTTTTTGCCAAAGGCTTGTATTGCGGATGTATAGATTGTGTCTCTCAGTTGCGTCCATTTGGAGTCAATGGTGACGCTTGGGGACATCTTTGAGAGACTTTCCTTCACCTTGTCTTTGAACAGCTGCGCTATCGCAGGGTCTTTCATGCAGGAGGTATTGATGCGTGGACTTCCCTTTTTCTTTGTGTGGTACGAGTTTTTCCTCATTATTCGTACTTTGCTGGCGACAAGGGAATGATCCGTGTCACAGTCGGCACTGTGATAGCTGCGAGTGAGTAGGACGCTAGCTAGTTGTGCACGCCTGGTGATAATGAGGTCCAGCTGGTGCCATTGGTGGGATCGAGGGTGTCTCCAAGATACTTGATGTATATCCTTGCACTTGAAGAAAGTGTTGGTCACACACAAGCCTCGTGAGCAGCACAATTCCAGAAGCCTTTGTCCATTTTCATTTAACTTTCCTCTTCCAAATAGTCCAAGGCAAGTGGGCCAGGCTTCGTGGTCGCTCCCCACTCTAGCATTGAAATCTCCTAGGAGATAGATTGCCTCGTCTTTGTGGATGCCGGCTATTGCCTGGTCTAACGCTCCATAGAACTGGTCCTTCTCTTCCGGAGTTGAATAGAGTGTTGGGGCATACACACTAAGAATGTTTGCTGGGCCCGCAGTTGTTCTGAGTCTTAGAGTGAGGATCCTCTCCGTGCCTGATGACGGTGGTTCAATGGATGGTAGAAGAGTGTTTTTAACAGCGAAACCCACACCATGCTGTCTAGGTTCGTCTTTCGGTCTGCCTTGCCAGAAGAAGGTGTAATTGGCCTCTTTGAGTGAACCGTTGTCTGGGAGCCTGGTCTCCTGAAGGCATGCTATGTCAATCTTTAGCCTTTTAAGTTCTCTATCGATTATTCCTGTCTTCCGTGTGTCGTTTATGGACTGCAGATCATCAGTGATGCCGGGACACATAGTCCTCACGTTCCAGCTAGCGATTCGAAGAGCTGGGGTCTTCTTTTTCTTTTTTGTATTTCTTGGTGCAGGGCTTAGTGGCCCACTTGTTGAGTGGTACTCTAATCTCCACGCACCCAGTGGAGAAGGCAGGCCATGACGGGATAGCACCTATTTGACTGGGGGCTGCCCAGTTTGAGGCGGGCGGTAGCTGTCCAGTGAGACATTGGTAGTCTCTCCCACCGTCGGAAGCAGCCCCTGGCGCCTAGCTCTACGTCAATTGAGCTTTGGCTTATAACCGGTAACTGCTGCTTCCCGTGTTTTGTCGACACCTTGCGGCGACGCTGGAGTGTCCTCTCCAGAGGTGATGCAAGCCTGGGCGGGTATTATGGAGAATTAGCTGCTGCCCATACAGCATATCCCCCCTCTCCACGTCAATGGTGTAACCAAGGGAACGACTTGCGTCGATGCAGCTTGGCTGCCATTGGCGTCGCAGGAGCTGCCGGTATGTACATAAGTCTTATGTATAGACCGCCTGTAGGTGCTCCAATTCCTGATTTTCTTTCAGGGTTTACTCCCTTAGCCTTTCCCGCAAGGCAGGTATAGCCGCAAGGCAGCGGAGGATTTGTATTCGGAGTTTCCTTCTCCTAGATGAACTACCAGCCAAGGTTTTAACGAGCATCATCTACCCGTAGGGGTGCCAGAACCGGGGTTTGAACCCGTGACCGATTTTTATTTTTATTTTAGAATTGTTTTTGTACCGCAGCGCACTAACACTTTGACCACCGCGCCCCCNCTGAAAGAAAATCAGGAATTGGAGCACCTACAGGCGGTCTATACATAAGACTTATGTACATACCGGCAGCTCCTGCGACGCCAATGGCAGCCAAGCTGCATCGACGCAAGTCGTTCCCTTGGTTACACCATTGACGTGGAGAGGGGGGATATGCTGTATGGGCAGCAGCTAATTCTCCATAATACCCGCCCAGGCTTGCATCACCTCTGGAGAGGACACTCCAGCGTCGCCGCAAGGTGTCGACAAAACACGGGAAGCAGCAGTTACCGGTTATAAGCCAAAGCTCAATTGACGTAGAGCTAGGCGCCAGGGGCTGCTTCCGACGGTGGGAGAGACTACCAATGTCTCACTGGACAGCTACCGCCCGCCTCAAACTGGGCAGCCCCCAGTCAAATAGGTGCTATCCCGTCATGGCCTGCCTTCTCCACTGGGTGCGTGGAGATTAGAGTACCACTCAACAAGTGGGCCACTAAGCCCTGCACCAAGAAATACAAAAAAGAAAAAGAAGACCCCAGCTCTTCGAATCGCTAGCTGGAACGTGAGGACTATGTGTCCCGGCATCACTGATGATCTGCAGTCCATAAACGACACACGGAAGACAGGAATAATCGATAGAGAACTTAAAAGGCTAAAGATTGACATAGCATGCCTTCAGGAGACCAGGCTCCCAGACAACGGTTCACTCAAAGAGGCCAATTACACCTTCTTCTGGCAAGGCAGACCGAAAGACGAACCTAGACAGCATGGTGTGGGTTTCGCTGTTAAAAACACTCTTCTACCATCCATTGAACCACCGTCATCAGGCACGGAGAGGATCCTCACTCTAAGACTCAGAACAACTGCGGGCCCAGCAAACATTCTTAGTGTGTATGCCCCAACACTCTATTCAACTCCGGAAGAGAAGGACCAGTTCTATGGAGCGTTAGACCAGGCAATAGCCGGCATCCACAAAGACGAGGCAATCTATCTCCTAGGAGATTTCAATGCTAGAGTGGGGAGCGACCACGAAGCCTGGCCCACCTGCCTTGGACTATTTGGAAGAGGAAAGTTAAATGAAAATGGACAAAGGCTTCTGGAATTGTGCTGCTCACGAGGCTTGTGTGTGACCAACACTTTCTTCAAGTGCAAGGATATACATCAAGTATCTTGGAGACACCCTCGATCCCACCAATGGCACCAGCTGGACCTCATTATCACCAGGCGTGCACAACTAGCTAGCGTCCTACTCACTCGCAGCTATCACAGTGCCGACTGTGACACGGATCATTCCCTTGTCGCCAGCAAAGTACGAATAATGAGGAAAAACTCGTACCACACAAAGAAAAAGGGAAGTCCACGCATCAATACCTCCTGCATGAAAGACCCTGCGATAGCGCAGCTGTTCAAAGACAAGGTGAAGGAAAGTCTCTCAAAGATGTCCCCATGCGTCACCATTGACTCCAAATGGACGCAACTGAGAGACACAATCTATACATCCGCAATACAAGCCTTTGGCAAAAAATCTCACAAAAACACGGACTGGTTTGATGAACATTGGGACGAGATGAAACCCGTCACTGAAGCAAAAAGGAAAGCTCTTATGGCTTACAAGGAAAAGCCTACACCTGACAATTTGCATGCTTTAAAAACAGCTAAGTCACTTGCCCAAAAGGTTGCACGTAAATGTGTCAATACCTACTGGCTTAAGCTCTGTTCCAGTATACAATCAGCTGCAGACATGGGCAATGCAAAAGTCATGTACGAAAACATCAAAAAGGCAACGGGCCCCTTGACGTCAAAAGCTGCTCCCCTAAAGTCCAAAAATGGAGAAATTATTCAAGACCAGGCAGCACAGCTAAAACGGTGGGTTGAGCATTATCTGGAATTGTATTCAACAGTTACCACAGTCTCCAGCACCGCTCTAGATGACATCCCAGATATGCCACTCATGGAAGAACTTGATGTCGTGCCCACACAGGAAGAGCTGAGCAAAGCAATTGACAGTCTAGCTTGTGGAAAAGCGCCTGGGAATGATGGAATACCACCAGAGGTTCTAAAGAGTGGCAAGACAGCTTTACTCCAACCATTGCACGAGATTCTGTCCCTCTGCTGGGAACAGGGCTACATCCCCCAAGACCTAAAGGATGCAAATATAGTGACACTATATAAAAACAAAGGTGATAGGAGTGATTGCAATAATTATCGCGGCATTTCACTCCTTAGTATTGTAGGAAAGACCTTTGCCCGCGTTATACTAAAACGTTTACAAAGCCTAGCATCCCGCGTCTATCCAGAATCTCAGTGTGGTTTCCGGTCCGGTCGGTCTACCATAGACATGGTGTTCTCCATACGACAGCTCCAGGAAAAATGCAGAGAGCAGCAGATGCCACTATACATTGCATTTGTGGACCTTACAAAAGCCTTCGACTTAGTCAGTCGCAACGGGCTATTCCAAATACTGGCAAAAATTGGATGTCCCCCTCACCTACTTGCCATCATCAGACAGTTCCATGAAAATATGCTTGGCACAGTACAGTTCGATGGAGCTAAGTCAGAGGCCTTCCCTGTCAGCAGCGGAGTTAAACAAGGTTGTGTACTCGCACCAACACTCTTCGCAATATTCTTCTCTGTACTTCTTCGATACGCATTCAAGGATAGCAGTGAGGGAATCTGGTTACATACCAGAGCTGATGGAGGACTTTTCAACACTGCCCGCCTCCGAGCCAAGACCAAAACGACGGATGTCCTAATTCGAGAGCTACTATTTGCGGATGATGCGGCACTAACAGCACATACAGAATCTGGTTTGCAACAACTCGTGTCAAGCTTCTCCAATGCCTGCAAAGAATTTGGTCTGCAAATCAGCTTGAAAAAGACAAACATCATGGCCCAAGACACTCGACCTCCTCCTACCATAAATATCGATAATGAAAACTTGGAGGTTGTGGACAGCTTCACCTACTTGGGATCCAAGGTCTCCAATACACTGTCCATTGAAGAAGAAATAAACAGCAGAATTGGCAAGGCAGCCGCAACAATGGCTAAACTAAATAAGCGGGTCTGGCAAAACACCAAGCTAACGGAGAAAACCAAACTGTGCGTCTATCGAGCCTGTGTCATCAGTACACTACTATATGGGAGCGAGACATGGACCACTTATACATCACAAGAGCGTAAGCTTAACAGCTTCCATTTGAGATGCTTGCGCCGCATCCTTGGTATTAAATGGCAAGAAAAAGTGCCTAATAGTGAGGTACTAACGCGTGCCAATACCCAAAGCATGTTCTCAATTCTTAGTGAAAGACGCCTGAGGTGGCTAGGACATGTCAAAAGAATGAGCCCCGGCCGCATCCCGAAGGACCTCCTATATGGTGAACTTGCTTCAGGAAAGAGGAAAACAGGTCGCCCACGCTTGCGATTTAAAGATGTCTGTCAAAGGGACATGAAAGCAGCCAAAATACATACAAGTGACTGGGAGTGTAAGGCAGAAGACCGATCTACGTGGCGCACAGTTGTCAAAGAGGGCGTCATAGTAGCCGAGGAGCGAAGAATGGAGGAGGCTGCAGACAGAAGAGCTAGGAGAAAGGCCAAAACATTTGGAAGCACAGAACTCGTGTGTAAAAACTGTGGCAAAGACTGTCACTCAAGGATAGGACTGCACAGTCACTCGAGGAAATGCAACCCAACCCAACGGTGATGCACCATCGTCTCGTGAGACGGAAGGATGCCGGACAAACAAAAGGCTGTCCTAGGTGTTATTTCAGACAAATTAGTTCCCTTGCAATCTGCATTCACCCACTCGTCCAACTGTCCCAATCTGGATCACTTGCCGTCTCTAGATTAAATCATTTTGTTGTTGTTGTTTCACTCATGATGTGGAGAAAAAAAATCCTTTAAAACCTAAATGATAATAAAATTGCAATTTGGAAAATCAAACCAGATGTCAAACATTAAATTCATGATTATCTATTAGATAAGATTGTAAGTATTTTTAAATGCCTTATTTTAACTTTGCCATCTTGTCTCTCTTTCTGTCGTGCTTGGTCCCACCCGATCGCTAAAAAAAAAAGTCGAATATGACCCACTTTCAGGGATGCTATCCAGCTGAAATTTTGAATATGGATTGGTGTCAATTAACAATGCATTGTATCAAAATTTCAGATCGATCGAATGTTCCATAATTAAATTAATGAAATTTAAGTTTATCACTATATATCTATATGTAACATGTTAATTTTTGTGCTTGAGAGCCGCGGTGCTTATTAAATTGAACAACGTTTTTAAATACTTTCCTTTCGCGCGGTGCGGTGCGTATTATATTAAACATACATTTTATAATGTATCCCCGATCTGCATTTGTTTATGCTAGTCTGTCACGTGTTGATGATTATATTGCACATAAACAATAAATTTATTTATGTCTCATATATCAGGGATTTATATTCAAAACTTTTGTATTTACCGATTGTTTAATTTTTTCCATCTTGTGTTGCTAATAAATATTATCATAAACTATAAAGCCCTACCTGATAGAATATTAAAACATAATCATTAAAATGTGCCATTTCAGTTTCGAATGTGTTTTAAATTTTAAGATATAACTTTTTCTTAACCAATTTAGACATCAAATTACCGAGCAAATTGACAAATTCAATAAACAAATGGTACCAGTAGTGGGCTGGCAATACGACTGTGTATTAGCTATCATGCCCAGCTCATGCCGGTCAGACCAGTAGTGGAATTTGAGTTGCAAACATCAGAGTTTAATGACTCAAATGCAAACAGAACACTGCACAGATAATTATATTTTAACAAGCTAGACCATAACAGGGACTCGAACTGCCGTCATTGCAGCCTAGCCTCAGAAACAGTACTACACCTGATTACTTTGTGGTCCACGCTAGACCTTGCCGGGGAGGTTAGGGAGGCAAAAAGAATCTCAAGTTAAGACAATGTTGTATGGGACTGCTAAGCAGATGGAGCAGGTTTCACAGGTATTGGCCAAGGCCTTAAAAACTAAGTCTCAGGCCAAAATAATATTTAGAAGAAGATATGATCAAATAGTGTGAGTAAAAAATAAAAGGCTTAGCTCTATGTTTCGTGTGAAAATGTCGACATATTTTTGGTGTTAATTTGTTTAAAATTAATCGCCCATTATTTTATTTCGTTATCTTTTCGTTGTTTTTTTTTTTTAAACAAAGATAGGAGTCTTATTTTCAAGTGTTCGTCTCAGATTTTTCGATGGCCAAATACTTTTAAAAATAAGAAGATATTGAGTTTCTGCAAGGAGTAATAGAGATATAAAACTGTGGTATTTATCATGTATTGTTTCGTTCCGTTTTTTTAAATATGTATTTTTGCAATGGGATAGAAACATAAGATTTAGCAGCCTTACTCGGTTCGTAAATTTTTTTTTTTTTATTTATTTATTTTTTTTTTAATTGATTATAATTTTATTTTTAAAAATATTAGTTGTCTGATAGACTGACGCCTTTGCCAGATCGGAATTAGAAATGGCTATTTGAAGAAATATTTATTTGTTTTCTAAACACAAACGGATTCGTGGACACAAGAAAATCCACAGATCCTTGTAAATGCGCCCCGAAATATCCATGGATGCCTCGGGAGAGAGAGATACGTTGACGGCTGAGAACCGATTATCCAGCTCCCCAATGGGGCCCTTAAGTTCTTAATTTGTGCTTACAATTATACAGTGATGACATCTATTGTCTTTATCGGACCAAAAGTTTCCGTGTCTCCAAAGGGACGTTATCGTGAGACTGGACTTACGACCCGGAAGTTGGTTTTATTAAATTTTTTTTTTTTTTTTGTTTTTTTTTTTGTTTGTTTTTTTGTAAATTAAGAACTTATCTATTCAATTGACAATAATGCTGAACATCCCCATGGCCTTGGAAACAACATTTGAATTACAATCTTATAGTTATGTCAGGAAATAGAATCAATGTTTTTAATGGTATGTACTTGTACAAAAGTGTACGTCACTTGTACAAAAGTGTACATAGCTTGTGCAACCTGATAATGTTGAGCATTGAAGCTTTAACGGGCATTTAGCACTGATTTAACGCTAATCGGAGCCTTAACGGGCATTTCAGCACTGATTTCACGCTCATTGGAACATTAACGGGCATTTTAGCACTAATTTAACGCTCATTGGAGCTTGAACGGGCTATTCAGCACGGAATTAACGTTCATTGGAGCTTTAACGGGGATTTAAGCACAAATTTAACGCTCATTTGAGCTTTAACGGCAATTCAGTACTGAATTAATTCTTTAACTAGCGAGTCGGTACCAAATTAATGCTCATTCAGTAGTTGTAGACAGCGGGCCCATTAATTCCCCCCCCCCCCCCGTAAATATAAAACAAGAACCTGTTAATAGAAACATGTGTCGCTCTCTTTCTCCTATACAAGAAATAACCTTCAGTGATGACAGCAGCTTAGAAATTTTAAGATTTATATTTTTAAGTTCATATGTGTGAAATGGTTTCTTAAAACGCTAAATAAAATGTTTAAGAAATTAATAAAACTAGCCGCCCCGCGTCGTACCATACGCCGCTAATGATTTAGTGACGGTTGACATTTTATGAAAGTAATTTTTGAGGAGAGTGTGTGACTACTTTTTTGTCTTTGAGCACAACGGACAGCATGAAGCTCGCAAGCTATGGTTTCCCGACACCTGAACTCTAAGCGAACTAAGCTATTGAAATAATCATCTTTCCCACAGTATTTTGACGGGACCAGTCATCCAGCTTTTTATCCTTCCAGCCGTATTTTGACGGGACCAATCATCCAGCATTTTATCCTTCCAGCCGTATTTTGACGGGACCAATCATCCAGCATTTTATCCTTCCTGCCGTATTTTGACGGGACCAATCATCCAGCATTTTATCTTTTCAGCAGTATTTTGATTGGACCAATAACCCAGCATTTCATCTTTCCAGCAGTATTTTAACGGGACCAATCACCCAGCATTTTATCTTTCCAGCAGTATTTTGACGGGACCAATCATCCCACATTTTCATTCCCGTGACTTAAACATTTTATGGAAGAAACACCTTGTTCCCTTTTTTTTTAAATCTCTAAACTTATGCTTCCTTAAATGAAGCTAAATTTCGAGGTAACTCTTCAATTCCAAACATTTCCCTTGTACGTGACCATTACATCACGCCGTGACGTCAAGCTGTTTCTTGAACCTTGTCACGACACAAAAACATGCGCACTGCGCTCTTCCACAGACCACGTGCAACTAAATGCGTGCTCATTAGCACTAAGTAATGACTTCCAATGTGGTCACGTCATAGCACTGTATCCATTGATTGGTGTTAAAAGGGTTTATTTGTTTTTGTTTTCCAGAGACATGGGGCCTCGATTTAGATAAAGAAAAATCTGCCTTATACTTTTTTTTTTTGTTAAGTGCATTTATCTATTTGTGGAGCTGTTCTATTTAAGTTAAGTTTATATTTAGATGAGGATAAAGTTCCCCGACTTCTACGCGTGGGTGTCTACTTCAACTTCTTAAACTGGAAAGAAAAAATGGCAGGAATTACCAGAAGATGAATAGGAGAAAATGGGTAGGAAGTGGGCACAAAATTATTTCACACTTTAATTTCATTGTCTGGGTTTGAGCATGTGTAAATAAAGTTTAAAATATATTGTGAAAAAAGTCATTGGATACCTTTCCGCAATGGAAACAGGGTAAAAAAATTTTTTTTTTTAATTCTCACTCATCGGGGTTGGAGACAGGCCAGGGGCCCAAAAGTAGTTTTCCTTATGTGAAGTAAATAAAACCTGACTCATCACTAATGCTCCAACTTCCCATGTAAGTAGAATCGTGAATCCTTTGGAAGTTGAATGGTACTCTACCGTAGTGGTAACAGGGGAACAAAATATTTAAATTATTACTCAATGGGGGCCGAGGGCTAGTTGTAGTTATTTTCTAATTATATGAGCTAAATAAAATTTGATTAAACCTTGGATAATGTGTAAATGGGTTTTGACAAAACATGGAATGTAAAAATTTCATTGTCAATGTAAAAAATAAAATAGGGAACTAAAACTGTATTTATCTTTCTTTGGAAGCCAAGGGCCCCTAATCTTTTTTTCATAAACGTGTAAGAAATTTTTACCATTTGATTTAACATGATTTTTAAAAAAAAATATTGAAAAACAAATAAAACAATCAGGATCCAGATTGAAATCAATTGTTTTGAATTGGTGTTAGCTAATTCTCAACGCTTACTGAAATTCTATTTTCCTATGGAATGCGCGGCTATTTATCTAGATGAATAGGAGAAAATGGGTAGGTCCATGTTGTGGACCATGTTACATGTTGTGGACCATGTTACATGTTGTGGACCATGTTACATGTTGTGGACCATGTTTCATGTTGTGGACCATGTTACATGTTGTGGACCATGTTACTTGTTGTGGACCATGTTACCTGTTGTGGACCATGTTACTTGTTGTGGACCATGTTACATGTTGTGGACCATGTTACATGTTGTGGACCATGTTACTTGTTGTGGACCATGTTACCTGTTGTGGACCATGTTACTTGTTGTGGGTGATGTTCATGATGTAACTTGTTCAACTAACTAAGTTGCACGGTGGAAGGCAACGAATTAAACTGTTAACAATTAGAGAGAGAGTAAATTTCAACGCTTGATGTATAGTTATAACTCTAATTTCAAGCTATTTATTTGGGCAAGATTTTGAAATGTGGGGCTTGGTTTAAAATGTGTGACTTGGTTTCAAATGTGTGACTTGGTTTAAAATGTGTGACTTTTTAAAAAATGTTGGGCTTGGTTTGAAATCTGGGGCTTGGTTTGAAATGTTGGGCTTGTTTTGAAATGTGGGGCTTGGTTTGAAATGTGGGGCTTGTTTTGAAATGTGGGGCTTGTTTTAAAAATGTGGGGCTTGTTTTAAAATGTGTGACTTGGTTTAAAATGTGTGACTTGGTTTAAAATGTGTGACTTGGTTTAAAATGTGTGACTTGGTTTAAAATGTGTGACTTGGTTTAAAATGTAGGGCTTGGTTTGAAATGTGGGGCTTGGTTTGAAATGTGGGGCTTGGTTTGAAATGTTGGGCTTGTTTTGAAATGTGGGGCTTGTTTTGAAATGTGGGGCTTGTTTTGAAATGTGGGGCTTGTTTTAAAATGTGTGACTTGGTTTAAAATGTGTGACTTGGTTTAAAATGTGTGACTTGGTTTAAAATGTGTGACTTGGTTTGAAATGTGGGGCTTGTTTTGAAATGTGTGGCTTGGTTTGAAATGTGGGGCTTGTTTTGAAATGTGTGGCTTATTTTGAAATGTGGGGCTTGGTTTAAAATGTGTGACTTGGTTTAAAATGTGTGACTTGGTTTAAAATGTGTAACTTGGTTTAAAATGTTGGGCTTGATTTGAAAGGTGGGGCTTGGTTTGAAATGTGGGGCTTGTTTAGAAATGTGGGGCTTGGTTTGAAATGTGGGGCTTATTTTGAAATGTGGGGCTTATTTTGAAATGTGGGGCTTGGTTTGAAATGTGGGGCTTGGTTTGAAATGTGGGGCTTGTTTTGAAATTTGTGGCTTATTTTGAAATGTGGGGCTTGTTTTGAAATGTGTGGCTTATTTTGAAATGTGGGGCTTATTTTGAAGACAAACGTCCGATAAACGCCTGTAAGTTTTGTTTTACAACTTTCTCAATGCTCATTGAGTGAACTAATTAATTGCCAACATTTTCAAAGTTTGCCCGTTTAGACCGCGTCATAAATCTGAAAGGTTTGTCTGTTCTATTTCTGTAGACACCCGATCTGACGTGATTTATTATGATTTCTCTTTATACCCCACCACCACCACCATACCCCTTCCCTTTCAGGTCTAAAATTATTGAGAACTTTACTGAGATCCACATTACACATTTTAACTTAACAACAACAGAAAAATGTGTTTAGAGATTATTTAAATGTTTACATTAAAATATTTTATATGTGTTTGTTTGTTGTTTTTTTTGTGTTTTTTAAAAATATTTATTATGTTGACTTGAGATACGGAATTATAGTTTTGAGGGTTAAAACAGTTCTTATAAACAACATTTGTTAAAATCGATTACAGAATGCCAAGAAGTTTAAATAAACCTGTGGTAACAGAATGTCAAGAAGTTTAAATGAACATTCGGTAACAGAACGTCCAAAGGTTTAAATAAACATGCGGTTGTTCATAAGAAGTCATTTAGTCATAAAAACTCTTTTTTGTGGTTGTTTTATTTTTCAATTCAAATGCCAAATTCAGTTTATTTCTTCTTCTTTTTTTTTTTTTATTTTTTTTTTATTTTTTTTTTTAAATTTCATAAATATGATATATAAAATCCCCCCTATTTATCACAACAGCAGATTTTCTTACCCGTTCTAATACAAAAAAAGAGTATTCGAAAGTAATAATGACGTTCCTAATTGATTGTTGTTTATCTAGTTGGCAGGGAAACGTGAGATTTTGATGGCAGTCTTCACAAATACCACGTCATTCAAACACGAACGGTGTCGGGTATCGTTGTCTAGGGTTTATGGTTCCCGGAGTTCACACCAACACTGTTGTACAATCAATGTAACACAAGTCCTTTTAACAGCAATCTTCTTTATTTACATTCCAAGACGCTTGTCAACTATGTACACTTCTGGTCGTCTCACGAACACCTATCTCCGAGTCTCTCAGTTACCATCTAGCCCCGCTGTCCAGTCCTACAGACTAACACGGCAGCTCTAACAGTTGCGGTAATCTCGTGTTCTGACACCGGTGACTTGTCTACACCTCACCGCTCTCTACAACATAACATCATGTCCGTCTCTGTCTTACACAGCGAGACCCACGAGTTATATACCCGGGGTCTCTGGACATACCTTGCGTGGCCTGAGCAAACGCTCCCCTCGTGACATGAACTCGAGTGAACTCGTTCAGAGTTCAAAACACGAGCCCGTGACCAGGCAATATTCCAAATGACAACCGCAGTGGTTCTCATACCCCTGACAAACGGGATTGTCATTTAACCATCAGCTTTCATTCACAGATGTCTGGAGCAACTAAGAAAACGTGTCACAATGACAGATGTCAATAAACAGACATGGTAGTGTGTCACAATGACAAATGTCAATAAACAGCCATGGTAGTGTGTCACATTGACAGATGTCGAAAAACCGCCAGGCTAGTGCGTCACATTGACAGATGTCACTAAACGGCCAGAAGGGAGTGTAACAATGACTGATGTCAATAAACCACAAGGATAGTGTGTCACATTGACAGATGTCAATAAACAGCCAGGATAACGTGTCACATTGACAGAACCAAAGTAACAGACGTGACATGCGTGAGCAGCGAATCCAAAGATCCCTTTTATAATTTGGTATCACAATGTTTAAAAATAGTATAATATTTTTTAGTATATTCCTTTTATGAAAGTTAGAAGACTACAAATATCCTTCATATATTTTAGGCTTGTATTTGGGGGCCTATATATATGCTGCCTCCAAAAAATATTTTTAAGGTGGACCGGGTAGACTGCTTAGAAGCCATTAAAGAAAAGTTAGGGTAAGTGGCGTAATTAGTTTTCCACTAAACTGATTCTGAAGTTTGTCACGATAAAAGTCAATGATGCTCAACTGTTATTATTTGTGATAACAATTTATTTTTTCAATTTATTCGGAAAGACAAGTAGAAAATAATGTGATACAAACCCATATATTTAATGGCATTTACGTGGAGATTGAGAGATGATAAAATAGTATGCTTGATAAAAAAAAAGTTAGAAAGCGTAGAGAGGGGTTGGGTGTTAACATGGGTTAAGTGATGTCTGGTTCTATAACGGAACTTGTTTTTGTTTGTTTATATGGGTAAAAGTGATATCTGATTTTATAAAACACAACGTGTTGTTGGTTGTTTATATGGGTAAAAGTGAGATCTGGTTTTACAACAGAACGTGTTGTTGGTTGTTTATATGGGATAAAGTGAGATCTGGTTTTATAACACAACGTGTTGTTGGTTGTTTATATGGGTAAAAGTGAGATCTGGTTTTACAACAGAACGCGTTCACTGACCAAGAAGTCAGATCCGATTCAAAAGAAAAACGTTCGATTTATCCTGTGTGAAGGGCACATGCCCCATTTTAAAACTATTAGCATCATTAATTTAGAACAAGGAGTAAAAAAAAAAAAAAAATCTTTTTTTTAAAATTAAAAATAAAAAAATTAAGTAATTTGGAAATATATCATAACAAATTTAAAATCTATACTGAATGAGAATTTTCAACCAAACATAAAATTTTAAATTATCTTCTTTTTGTTTGAAATGCAAATCCAATAAAAATGGTACCCATGATAGGATCCACATGGAATATAGACTTATAAAACGATTCGGTACGTTGTCGTCATTTTGAATTAACCAAATTCATAATTTTACTTACAGCAAAATAGTTTTCCCCTTGTGGTTTTCAATGTGACTTTTGAATTTAGATACTTCCTCCTTTTTCCTATATACTGTGGCATTGTTTGTTTTTGTTTTTCTTTTTATTATACCTACATATTTTATGATATAATTTGTTTTAAGAATTTAAATATTAGTTATGTAACTACTTATTTCATGTTATTGTACTGATTAAGGCATTAGCCGAAACGTCTACTGTTGTGTTAGTTTATAAATAAAGCTCAAATTTATTGTATTCATTGTACAACTAGCGTCAACTAGTTTGAGCATGGTGTATTTTAGTATTTTAGAACTAATTTAAAAAAGATTGTCCAAATTCATTACTGAAAATATTCAGAACTGACAAGAATAACACCATTAGTTACCGGGTAAATCATTAAACCTTGAGTATAGAAGATCCAAGAGTAAATTAGTAATTGTAAATAAAGCCAATAATTGTAATTTAAAAATACAGCATACTTATAACACAATACAACTCCCAGATAGACATGCGGATAAAAACACCTTTCTTATTCTATAAGCCCGTACAAACACATACAAATTCTCGTTCTTTCCGTCCGGAATTCGGGCGTGGCCTGGGTTGCTTGAAGAGAACAGGAGAACTAACACTTCATGAACATTTAAAACTCCTAAAAGTACTGCATGTACTGGACACAAACCATAGATACGCGTAAGACGTAACATTCTTCTGTGTAGAAGGATCGTGTGTAAAAGATAAGGAAAAATAAGATAGTTTCTTTGTCTGTATCATTTTCACATCCTCCAATTATATTTGTAGTAACATATTTGGTTGGGTTCAAAGTTCATGTTCAGTAGACATACAAATGAAATCACAAATTACTAAATAACTTGGATATAATCAGTCATAGAAACATTTAGTTCATCCCAGAAAGAGTTGTAAAAACTTGAAGGTTGGCCAAAGTGGCAAGTAGATAGACGAAGGTGGGCCAAAGTGGCAGGTAGATAGACGAAGGTGGGCCAAAGTGGCCAGTATATAGGTGAAGGTTGGCCAAAGTGGCAGGTAGATAGACGAAGGTTGGCCAAAGTGGCCAGTATATAGATGAAGGTTGGCCAAAGTGGCAGGTAGATAGACGAAGACCAGCCAAAGGGGCAGGTAGATAGGTGAAGTTGGCCAAAGTTGCCTGTAGAGAGACGAAGGTTGGCTGAAGTATGTCGGTAGGCGAGATGGTCACTCGCAGTTTAACAGTAGAAGTCAAAGTAAGCGGATGAATAAAATAGAGCATATTGGTAGGACTGAATGCATTTAAATATAAAACTGTACTAATTTTAGTGCAGCCATGCGTGTCCGGATAAAAAATAGTCGTCAGTGTTAGTTTTTTTGGATCTAGGCACTCACCTGTTTCTGGCTGCTGCAAAGAACTCTGCTTCATGTCTTCGTTCTGGACTCCTAGTCGCATGGACACCGATGATTAGGGCCGTGAATACAAGGATCGCCATCATTGAGCTGGATAAGTGTTTCTCCAGCAGGTTGTCTGAAATGAACACATACAATGGTGAGTGTTTCACTAGCAGGTTTTCTGAAATGAACACATACAATGGTGAGTGTTTCACCAGCAGGTTTTCTGAAATGAACACATACAATGGTGAGTGTTTGGCCTTGTGTAATCTATACAGACGCTCTTCTATGCAGAAGATTATCAAGTCCACAGACCATACTGATCTGTTGGCAAGTGACCCAGCGTTTATAGGCAACGACTGTAAGGGTTCCACGCATTACCCAGCCGCCTTTGTTTTCCCTAACTAGTGTTAGGTACCCATTTGGAGCTTGGTGGACTCAGGGACACCCTTAATAGTGTTAGGTACCCATTCGGAGCTTGGTGGACTCAGGGACACACTAACTAGTGTTAGGTACCCATTCGGAGCTGGGTGGACTCAGGGACACCCTTACTAGTGTTAGGTACCAATTCGGAGCTTGGTGGACTCAGGGACACACTAACTAGTGTTAGCTACCCATTCGGAGCTATGTGGACTCAGGGACACACTAACTAGTGTCAGGTACCCAATTGGAGCTGGGTGGACTCAGGGACACACTAGTGTTAGGTACCCATTCGGAGCTTGGTGGACTCAGGGACACACTAGTGTTAGGTACCCATTCGGAGCTTGGTGGACTCAGGGACGCCCTTAAATCTAAGAGGAAATCCCTGCCTTTACATAGGTTTGAACCCGTTACGATCGGGTCGCCAGCAGGTTTGTAGAAATTAACCCAGCAATGGTAAGTGGATTCAGGGAATTTCAAAAAAAAAATATTTTATATTTATTCTTCGACCACATGCAAAAAGAGAAATGCGCTGCTACCTACAAAAAGTATTTATTAGAGACACGCCGTTGGATAAACTTATAGTCTCAGTTTGAAATGTTGTAAGATAAAGATATACATTTTACCTGTTTTTTTTTTAATCATGCCTTTTTCTATGCTGTTATACGATAAAGGTTGAAAGGTAAAAAAATGTTTAAATGCGATTTTTTTCCTTCTTAAATGATTAAAATTTCAAGTAAACGATTTTAGATAAATAACCGGACTGACAAACACAACACAAGTGTACAAATCCAAAAAGGATCTTTATTAAAAGTATGGATGATTTGAGGTCAAATTTCAACTCTGAACATTGGTTGATGACCTTGTTTAGGACACGTTGTGGGCCCCCCAGAAGACCAAGGTGTGTGCCCAGGAAGTGTCAGATTATTTACATTCCGATTATTACATCACTTTAAAATGTGCTGATAAAAAGACGTATATGAATATCCAGAAACCAAATATTTACAAATTTATTTCAAGGTGGATGAAAATCAATGGGGGGGGGGGCGAAGAGAAATTTTCCCCTAGAGGACATACCAATCTGAATATTTGACATACCTGCTAATGGAGGGGGTCCATTTAAATAGTAAGGAAGTAATCTATATTTAGTGGGTTTTTTTTTCAAATTTTTAAACCTCCGTCTTGAAATTCAAGTACACACCTTATACCAAGATTTGTTACTAGAAATGTAGATGAGTTACACCAGGTAAGGCATAAAACAAGGTGCATGAATAAATTTAACGTCTTATTTCTTACTTAATTGCTGGAACATTACTAATTATTTAAACTTCAGTTTTAGTTTGATTAAATTTTACGCTGCAGTGAGCAGGTATTTTGCTAGTTTGTAGTATAGGCACAGACTAGGCAATGTATTTGTAATACGTTTTGCTAATATTCTTAAATGGGTCATATAATTTCATACACGACATTTCTGTTACAACAACTAAACAAAAAGCCAAGCAAGAAAAAATTAAAGTATGATTTATATTTGAAATAGCCAATGGTAGACGAAAGTTGAAAATTCCTCTAGATAGTGTAACACCAGTAATTTCAAAATTGTGTTAAACTCTTTGGGTCAAAGTCGCCCATTAAATCAGTGATATGCCATGACAAGACATAATATTATATTTTTTCGAATTTGTATTTAAAAGGAGCATTTAAAACGAGAGCAAGGTATTTTCTCTTGAGTCTGGAGTTCACGACAGGAATGATCATTTAGAGGCTTGTTCATTTAGGTCATGAGGGGAGGGAATAACGTTGAGTTAATTATATAATCAACGACAGCCTATTGGCCCAAGTCAATTTATTTAATACAACCGTTTCTTGTGTGTGACTGCTTAGTTGTCATCGATTAGTTTTGACAAGTAGTCATTGACGTCATAGAAAATAAACTCTCAAAGCCATGATCTAATGCTTTTATCTAAGACATCTTGCCCACCATTCCCCTCCCTTACCCATGTGACCAAAGTGGTCATTCGAAAAGCTACACTCATTTATCTTATCTTATCTTATATGTTACAGACGCTCCTTCTGTACAGAAGATTATTGCGTCCTACGCATTTCTATGGTTTGTGTTTAGTCCTGTATTCTTACTAGAGTTTTAAAAGATGATAAAGTGGTGGCTTTCCAGGTTTCTTCAGGCAACCCATTCCACACCCGAATACCGGACGGAAAGAAAGAAAACTTGTATGTGTTTGTTCTTGCATATGGAATAAGAAAGGTGTTTATAACTTTATGTCTATTTGAGGGTTGTATTAGGTTATCTTTGTGTTGTATTTCTAAATTAGAATTAATTGCCTTATGTATAATTACTAATTTACTCTTGGTTCTTCTATCCTCTAGTATTGTAAGTTTAAATTGTAAGTTCTCGGCAGAAATAAATACATTTTCAAAATCTTTTCATGAGAGTATGAAAACAAATGTGGAAAATGTAAACTCTCCTTTTCACTTTTTGTACAAAACTACGTATCACATTACAATATAGATGTGTGTTCATTCAAGTGTATGTAACAAGATATTGAGAGACTTCAAGCTTGCATGGAAAATACCCATGTAGTAAATGAAGTGTTTACTTTATGATATTCAACTTCTCTTAGGAGGTTACCCAGTTTTATCCCATAGTTATAGATATAAATAAGTGATATTACACTTTGATAGGATTGAATGCTCCCAAATAAACAGAGCTGTTTGATCAAGGAAGGGATGTGACTTTTTGTAATAAAACAATTCTTTTAAAGAAAAGCATCCAGCTTAAAAAAGCACATGAAAAAAACATGGAAATAAAAATCGATCACATGTTAACCACGTCTCATTGCAGTCGGATTGAGCAACGTCAGCACAATTAGACCGCTCTGTTTCATCTAGAGTTGCAACTATTGTTGCAGCTATTGTTGCATCTACTGTTACAGCTATTGTTACAGCTACTGTTACAGCTTTGTTACAGCTATTGTTACAGCTATTGTTACAGCTACTGTTACAGCTATTGTTACAGCTATTGTTGCAGCTATTGTTACAGCTATCGTTACAGCTATTGTTACAGCCATTGTTACAGCTCTTGTTGCAGCTCTTGTTGCAGCTATTGTTTTGTTTTTTATACCTTCCAATGGTTTAGCTGAACTTGCTATTATACCGTATCGGTATCGTTCAACTTTGACAAATTCACATTTCAATGATTCATTAAATGGAGTGTCTATTGGTAGTCGAGAACAAATAGCAAGTCCTTGTGGCAACGGCTATTTGTGGTCAGTGATTTTTAGCATCTTATGGGATTAAAGCAACACGTAATAGCTATTGATATAACCTTTTAAAATTTACCAATTGCATCAAACTTCTTTGGTCTCATGATTGTGAGTTGGACTGGTGAACTGAATGATGTGAAGAACAAGAAGGGGTTCGATTTCCGGTTGAGCCAATTGATTGCTGTTGTTTTTTTGTTTTTTTAATTTCTTACAAAGTTTGTTTCAGCTGTCAATAAATTTTAAATATTAGATAAGTTTGAGTGTTTAGAATATGCTAAACCTGGGGCTAAAGCTAATGCAATCAATTTAACATTCTTATAATTAGGATTAAATTAGAGCTATTAGTTTTAGGGTCAAGGTTAGGGTTAGTTTGGGCTGTCCATAAAGTACGTCACGCCCCAGAGGGGGGAGGGGGTGTAAGAAAATGTGACAGTTTGTGACAGGGGGGAGGGGGTGTCCGTCCATGTGTGATGTCACGGTGTTGTATGTTAAATTTTAACTATTTTGTTAATAAAAAATATATTTTTGTACGCAATTGTGACGTACTTTAAGGGCGAGGGGGGGGGGCGAGATTTGTAACAGTTTGTGACAGGAGGAGGGGTGATTTAAAAATTGTCAAAAATAGCGTGATATACATAATGGACAGCCCCTTTTCTATTTTTTACATTAAAATAGAAAACATATATAAGGACTAAAACTAATGAAATCAATTTAACATTCTTATAATTACAAATAAATTGGAGCTTTTAGTTCCTTATTTTTACATTAAACATAACATCAAATCCAGAATATCACCTAGTAGCAGTTTTATTAACAATTAATAATAATAATAAATTAATTAATTATAGTGAACTACCAATAGCCAACAACCGGAAATGGCTACTGGTAGTCGAGTACCAATAGCCCTCTAGAAGCTATTGGTAGCTGACTACCAATGCCGCATCCTTCATTTAACATGTACATCTCTTAAACATCTAGAGAGCTTGCTTTACCTAATGGAATCTTCTATTCATTTAAAGTAATGTTTGAACTTTTTGATGAACCATCTTTACGTCAACAGAGTACATTAGCTGAGATAATGGATTTCATCTCAGCAAATGCAAATGTCAATTTGGGGTAATTTCCGTTGATGTGTTATCATCCACAAATACACATTTATTTATGAGACGATAAGCCATATGACAGGATAATTTGTATGACATGATAAGCATTATGACATGATAATTCGTATGTCAGGGTAAGTCGTATGACATGGTAAGCGGTATCACATGGTGAGTGTACATTATAATTGTGAGTTTTAATACGTGTATAACCTAGTAAGTATTTGACAGTGTAAGGTGTATGAAATGGTTATGATGACATATGGTCTTTAACAGAATAAGTTGCATGACACAATAAGGAGCAAGATTTATTTAAGTCTTATTTAAGTCACTGCTGTTGATACTCCAAAAACTACACACAAAAAAATTACACCACTTAAACTGTGTAAACGGTTTATTATAAAAACTTGTGCAGACAATTATAACGTCAAAATGAGGAAATATATAGTAGATCAAATAGTACTGTTGTATGACAAATACCAACTATTTTATATTCCTATAATAAACTATGTGTCTTACTATTGAAATACTGTGATCTGAAAAATGTCCGTACTGTAAAATATTCTATTCTGATCTTATTTATTAATACTAATGTCACTACTGGGTGATATTAAAAATTTACCCAAATTTTTATGACTATCTGAGGGTTGTCTTAAGTTATCTTTGTGTTGTATTTCTAAATTAGAGTTAATCGCTTTATGTATTATTACTTATTAAAAATTTACCAAAAAAAACACCATTAGTTAAATCATTAAATCTTGAAACACTAGAGCATAGAAGAACCAAGAGTAAAGTAGTAATAAGTAATAATACATAAAGCGATTAATTCTAATTTAGAAATACAACACAAAGATAACTTAATACAACCCTCAGATAGGCATAAATATATAAACACCTTTCTTATTCCGTATGTAAGAATAAACACATACTAATTTTTTTTTTCTTCCCGTCCGGAATTCGGGAGTAGAACGGATTGCCTGAAGAAACCACGAAAACCAACACTTTATCAACATGTAATACTCTAACAAGAAAGCAGGACTATGCACAAACAAAAGATAAGCGTAGGACGCAAAAATGTTATGCAATAATGTAACAGATAAGAAGATTGGTGACTTAAAACTTAAGACATATATCTGACCATCCAATGCTAATGGCAACTACTTGACAAGCTGTAAGGTCTGATCAGAGTCAAGCTTCTTAAAAGGTGCTGTAGGAATCACAGGTTATAAGAAACTACTTATTGTGCTGTAGGAATCACAGGTTATAAGAAAGTACTTATTGTGCTGTAGGAATCACAGGTTATAAGAAACTACTTATTGTGCTGTAGGAATCACAGGTTATAAGAAACTACTTATTGTGCTGTAGGAATCACAGGTTATAAGAAACTACTCAATTCACAAATGAAATCAATGTTGGCCGTTTGGTGGTAGGTTCAAATGTAGTATAAATATTTCGTCATTATTTGTAAGTCAATATAGGAGCTTAATTTGTTTCTTAATACTCGAAATAAAACAACCAATCAAAGAGAAATTTGCTTGTATCTCTGGGCGTGGCTCATTGGTAGTAATAACAACAGGGACAGATCTTAGTTACAGTCTCCAGAGAGGAACTAGCGGGAGAGGGGTAACACTTTTATTGTAAGCAAATCAATCAGCCTCCTACAGTAAACTACAACAGAAAAGTGTTTGGTCTGCAACATTAAGGAACTTCGCATACAACAGTCATTTGTTCTGCTATAGTAAATTACTTGGTCTTTAACAGTAAAATACTTGGTTTACGACAGCCAAGTACTTGGTTTCCGACAGTAAAGTACTTGTCTACAAAAGTAAAGTACTTGGTCTACAACAGTAAAAATGTACTTGATTTACAACAGTAAAGTACTTGGTCTACAACACTAAAGTACTTGGTCTACAACGGTAAAATACATAAACTACCATAGTAACTATATGGTCTACAACATTAAAGTACTTATTCTAAAACATTAAAATACTTATGCTTCTAAAGTAAAGTACTTAGTCTAACAACAGTAGAGTACTTAATCTAAGACAGTATTGCGCTTGGTCAACTTCAGTAAAGTACTTGGACTACAACTGTAAAAAAACATGGTGTTCTACGCGGAAGTTGTAAAAGTAAAGTCTAACAAAACATCGTGTTTAGCTGGTTAAATAAGTTTTGTTATGATCGATCATTGTGCAAATTGGCTAAATAGCAAAAGCGTATTTTGAAAATAGAATTCAAAAAACATTTTGAAAGTTGAGTATAGATCTATAAAAGGCGTATGTTAAAAGTTGATTAAGGTCAGTCAAATTTTAGGGTGTCTTATAAAAGTTATTTACACAAGAGATATGCATTTGATTGAAAGAATAATGACACTCAACAACGTTTTGGCTAGATATCAAAGTTAAAAGTTCAGTTTTGTTAAATTACAAACCTCAGCTTTAATCCTATAGACTACCTTAAAGTAACAACTGGTTTGTTGTTGTTTGTTTTTTTTTTAATTTATCTTTTTATTTCTTTTCTTTGTTAAACTAAGATAAAAACGTAGTATTGACTTAAGGAAAAAAATGCTTGTGTTAAGCTATGATACTAACTAGTATCTTATAGACTTACTATCTTAAATTGTTATATTAAGATATTCTCCAACATGAACTACAACGTGTCTACGGGACGTTATCATACATAATATTTGTGCCTCCACTTTGAACGCTCGCAATAAAATGGCAAATGCACTGTGCGAAAATTCCATGTAGGCAGTATGCTGAATAAAGAAACTGTAGAAATATCAACTAATAAAAACACAAATATTTCATCTCTATATTTAACGCTTGTATGTCTGTTTGTTATTTATATCTTATGACATCATTCATTTGATCTCCACGAAACTTTTCAAAAGAAAAAAATCTTTTGAAATCAACACTCACTAGGGGACTGGGTTAAATGTCGAGGTTTTTTTTTCTCTATTTTTTAAAACCATATAAGAAATATTTTAAAACTGGATTGCCATAATATGTACTTAGAGCAGTAAACTATTAATCTCCATTAATTTGGAGCCTGGCCACATTTTTTTTAATTCGTAAATGTTTCAGACGTTGTTCACCATTTGATTTTTACACGATCTTGACAAATATTGACTCTTATCCATAAACGTTCATAACTATACGTTTTGCACCAATTCGGCCCGGGAGCCTTAATGGCTTTTAAAACAAAAAGTATATCTAAGCTCTATAAGTGTTATTTTATTCATTCGATCGCTATGAAATTTTGAAAAGTTGTTGAAGACACCCCTGAGAAAGATTTTGGCATAATACTTTTTTTTTTTTTTAAATAACCACTGTGTGTGCTTGAAGCCCAAAATGCCATTGTATCTTGAAAAAGCAAAGTAAAATTTATTTTAAGACTTGGCTACTTTTTAAATGGATGAATCTTGAACTGAACTGAACTGTCCCTTAACCCGACGCTGGGTCGTCGGGGCACCATTTTGAGCTGCGCAATATCTCATGCCAAGTGTCACGGTTCTGAGCTGCCTTCTGGGAATCGCTAAATGAAAGGCCGGTCCACTCTTTGATATTGTCCTCCCAACTCTTCCTTGGTCTGCCTCTTTTCCTTCTTCCCTCGACTGTGCCTTGCAATATCATCTTTGAGAGACCTCCAGATCTTGTCACGTGTCCGTACCATCGTAGTTTCCTCTTTTTAATTGAGGTGAGAAGGTCCTCGTAAGGGCCAATGACAGCACTTATTTTGTCGCGGACCGCTTCGTTCGTGATGTGCGCCGTGTAGGAGATGTTTAATACCTTTCGAAAACATCTCATCTCAAGCGCATTAATTCTTTTTTGGAGGTCTGCGGTGAGCGTCCAAGCCTCACAACCATAAAGGAAGACTGACATCGCCAGAGAGCACATTCGTCGAATCTTTGATCTCAGGGAGAGCTTCTTGCTTTGCCAGATGTTTTTCAGTTTGCTTAATGCTGCAGTTGTTTGGGCCGTTCTGGCAAGAATTTCTGGCTTTGAGCCTTCATCGGATATTATAGCCCCTAGATATTTGAAGGTAGGGACCTCCTCGAGTTTTTGCCCGTTTATCCGTATTTCACTTGTGAAATTCTTATTTGCCATGACCTTGGTCTTCTCTGCATTGATTTCCATGCCATAGGCCTTCGACGTCTTCTCTAGCTTTGCAAGGAATTCTTTTAGTTCGTCCTCGCTGCCAGCTAGGCCGTCTATGTCATCGGCGAAGCGTAAGTTAGTTATAATCCTTCCTCCGATGCTGACCGTTCCGACATGGTTTTCGAGCACATCAGTCATAATTCTTTCTAGGAAGAGGTTGAAGAGGATGGGGGAGAGTAAACACCCTTGTCTGACACCAACAGTGGTCTTGAACCAATCTCCCAGCTTGCTGTTGTAGAGTACTGCGCTGGTTGCTCTGTTGTACAGGTTCTTGATCACAGCAATGAGGTTAGCATTAATATTGAACTTGTGCATGGTTGCCCACAGTGCTGCATGCCACACTCTGTCAAACGCCTTTTTAAAGTCTATGAAGACATGAAAGAGGTCTCTCTGGTGTTGCAGATGTTTTTCACAGAGCACTCGCAAGTTGAAGATCTGCTCTGTTGTGCTCCTTCCTGCTCTGAAGCCTGCCTGTTCTTCTGCAATGATCTGCTCTGCTTGTGGTTTCAGTCTGTTTAGTATTACCATGAGCATGACTTTGCTGGGGTGACTAATCAGGCTAATTGTACGGTAGTTCTGACACAATTGTAGATTACCCTTCTTTGGGAGCGTTATAACCAGCGATTGAGTCCAGGGTGTTGGCCATTCTCCTGTCTGCCAGATCTTGTTGCACATGTTGGTTAGAATGTTTATTACTGGGTCACCTCCTGCCTGAATCAGTTCACCTGGGATGTTGTCTGCTCCAGCCGATTTCCCCTTTTTCAGCTTTCGCACAGCCAGCTCCACCTCATCACGGAGAATGGAATGCATGTCTATGTTAGTTGACGTTGGGCAATTGAGCACTGATTCATCGCCCTTTGAGTCTTCATTGTATAGCTCAGAACAGTATTCGGTCCATCTTTTTATTATTTCTTGTTCTTCTGTAATACATTTCGCAGATTTATCTTGTATTGTTGAGATGCGACCTTGCTTGGTGGATGTCAGATCTTTGACAATCTTGTAAGCCTTTTTTGAGTTGTTCCTTAGTAGATTTTCATCGATGTCTGAGCATTGTTGTTCTATCCAGTTTGTTTTTGCTTTATTCATTTCTTTCCTGATCTTTTTATTGATTGCTCTGTATTTGGTTGCTCCTTCTGCAGTATTCTTTACGTTCTTAAGTTTTCTTCCCTCATCGCATAGCTCTAAGATATAAGTGGAGACCCATTGTTTTTTTATTGCATGTTTTTTGACAAGTATATCTTTTGCTGTCTCAATTATTGTGGTATTGAAGGTATTGTCAACTAAGTAGTTAATATGCTATGAATGTTTCTTTTTATCTATATATGTATTGTTGTTTCCATGTAAAGCGCTGTGAGCCTGGCTCCTTGCTGGGATACAGCGCTAGATAAATTATCATTTTATTATTATTATTATTATTATTATCCGTGATCAGATCTATGTCCATATCCGTTTCCGACTCACATAGTGTGGTCAGTGGAGCAAATTTCCCTCCAATTTTTGCCCTGAACGCCTCTGCGATTTCTGGATCTTTCAGTTTTTCAAGGTCGAAGCGTAATCGTGAATTGCTTTGTTTTGCAATCCTTTTCAGGTGTTGATGGAAAGTCATCAGCACCAGATTATGGTCGCTGCCGATATCCGCTCCAGGGAAGCTTCTAGTATTAGCTTCTTTAATGCATGATTTAAATCGTCTTTTGACCAGTATGTAGTCTATTTGGTTACTATGTTCCCCGCCTGGGCTGTGCCAAGTCCATATTCTGGATTTTTTATGGTGACCAATTGTGTTAGCTAGAAGGAGGTTGTTGTATCGTGCAAATTCGAGGAGTCGAAGCCCTCTATCGTTGGTCAGGTCATTGCAAGAGTGTCCGCAAGTATCTGCCCAGTTGGTACATACATCTACTCCAATCTTCGCATTCCAGTCACCTTGGACGACGATAATATCTTTCTTTGGTGTTTGATCCACGATGTCCTGTACTTGGTCATAGAAGGCCTCAATTTCACTATCATCATGGTTGGATGTAAGAGCATATGTCTGTATAATTGTGATATTGATGGGTGTTGCTTTCAGGCGAATGGTGATGATGCGGCTGGAGACAGTACGACAACCTATGACTGAGTTTGTTGTATTTTTATGGATGAGTAATCCAACTCCATGTTCATGTCTGTCCTCCCTGCCGCTGAAATAGATTTTGTGTCCATCTTCTGTTGAGAGTTCACCAAAGCTTTTCCATCGGGTCTCACACAGTCCGATGACATTCCATTGGTATCGTTCCAGTTCGTGGGTCAGTTCTTTCACTTTTCCTGTTGCATGTAAGGTTCTTACATTCCATGTGCCAATACTTATGTCTCCTCTTCTTTTAAGGTTGTATGGGGGTGTTGTTTGTGGTTCACCAGAAGTAGATTTTACGTCCCCACCCTGGTGTGCAGTGGTAGACACGGCCTTTGTTAACCCGGGCGACGACCGAGCCGGTATGTGTTGAGTTAGTATAATAGTCATATGGTGTGTCTAGGGCAAGAATTGCTTGGCGGCGCCCATCCCTCTCCAAGCTTAACCACAGCCGGTTTCCTCCTTATCGGTGGCCCGCCTTGGTCGTGGACACGTAGCCGTTGAGTTCGCATGTGAACTCGTCCGCCCTGGCCGGTGCTCCAACTAGGAAGTCGTACGCCCAGTGGTGCCGTGTCAGCACCACCCCCTCACGTGGTTTAGCCGGCCAGCTGAGACCGTTGCCCGGGGTGTGGAGCTGGGAGCCACACGTGAAAGTTTCGAGAGAGTTTCGAGAGATGGACGAGGACCAGTGAGCTTGACCACACGAGGGTGCAGCTGTCACAGCGTCAAAAGGTACTACCTCTGCCCAGCGCTCTCTACAACCCCAATGAATCTTGATCTAACTTAAAACGTAAAAACTTGATGGCCAATATAAAATCACTATAGGGCATGGAACACTTTATGCCTATTCATCCAAGGCTGGAATTACTTGTCTGATATCTTTGCCATTTTTAATGAGCTGAATATATCCATGAATATATCCATGCAAGGTAGGATGGTTTCATTTTGTACAATGAAAGACAATATTGATGGACAAAAACGCAATCTGGAAGAATGGAAGAGTCAAGCGTCAGCAGATTCTTTTAAAATGATTCACAATTTAGCAACAACCAACAATAGTGCAGGTGAATAGCGTGATGCTCTATCTCTACAGAAAGTCAGCATTGAGTATTTGAAAAATTAATTGACAGTTTTGAGTTCGACTTTCCAACAGAATGTAGCCCGCGGAAAGGTAATGGGTGGATACGTAATCCTTTTTTTTTGGTTTGAAGGTTGACTTGTCTGTAACTTTTGAAGATAAATTGTTGGAGTTAGTAGTGGGTGAAGGTTTAAAATTGAATTTCGTAACTTTGAACTCGATAGCATCCGATTGGATTCATGTGAAGGCAGAATATCTTGAACTTGCAGAAATTGCTCTCAAGGATCTTCATCCATTTCCTTCATCTTACCTATGTGAGACTGGTTTTTCCACAATGAGCATTATTAAGACCAAAGTATAGGAATAGTATAAATGTCTTTTCTCCATTGCCTGTAGCATTGACCTTTATTGACCCAAGACTTGAACAACTTGCAACAAATAAGCAGGTTCACTTGAGCCATTAGTGTAAGTTCAACTTTGAGCATAAAATAACACATGAACTTAGTATAGTTACTATTTTTTATACGAAAGAAGACGGTCGTAAATGAGCATTAAGCAATGAAGGCTTACGTTTATTCTTTTTATACATTGTTTGATGACATGTAGAATAAAGCAAACCGAATTCGTGTTTAATCTTGTGAGGCTTTAGGCCATGTAAGGGCTCATTATGATATCACGTCAATACAGCTGGGATACAGCGCTATATAAATTATCATTTTATTATTATTATTATTATTAAATACTGCACCGGTCCGTGAAGCAATGGAAAAAAATTCCTGCCAGTCCGTCAAACGAAAATGTTTGAGAAGCTCTGCTCTAAAGGATTACATTTTCTTCTAGAAACGTCCAAAGATTTTATAGTTGTCTTTTGATTTGTATTTAATTTCCTTATATATATTGAGTGTCTTGAAAAATACAAGAACATTTTTAAGACTTTTAAAATCTTCCGACCATTGTAAATTATTTTTTTCGCAATGGTCTAAGCCCCGAATTTCTCAACCTGTGAGTTTTCTGGGGGGTCACCAACGTATACATTCGACAAAAAATATTCACTATAATGCAAATTTGAACTGCTTAATTGCCACTCGTATATATAAATACATTTATTACTATTGCCGAATAGAGAAGTTATAAGATATATATATTTATAAGTAAATTTTATTAATTTGTTTTCATCAATTATCACTCCCAAACAATAATCAACGAGTAACTATCACGTGTTCTTCAATGTATGCTATATGATTGGTCGTTCACTTTGATATATGCCCCGACACATACTAAAAGGTTAACTATTGTCTTCTTCTGATGTTTATGAGTCAACAAACGTAAGCTCGTGTGTCCAGTTGCATGTCTGTGTGAAATATATTCATTCAGATCATACCAAAGAAGTTTGCCTATTTTGTAGTGGACTTGAAACTACTACAAAAACTGAAGATATTATGGAGAAGATGAGTACATTCTTCTGAAACTAGAGGATTTTAATGGACCGCGTCTGTTTGGTTTGTATGCATGTACAGCTGCTATGCTTGCTTCAAAATAACGATTTCAGGAAAAGGTGCAAAACTTCCTCCCCAAGCAAGTGAAACCATTGCATGATTCACTGGTATGTCTAAGACTCGTACAACTCCACATGATGAACTTAAAACTTCCTCCCCAAGCAAATGAAACCATTGCATAATTCACTGGTATCTCTAAGACTCGTACAACTCCACATGATGAACTTAAAACTTCCTCTACAAGCAAGTGAAACCATTGCATGGTTCACTGGTATGTCTAAGACTCGTACAACTCCACACGATGAACTTAAAACTTCCTCCCCAAGCAAGTGAAACCATTGCATGATTCACTGGTATGTCTAAGACTCGTACAACTCCACACGATGAACTTAAAACGCCGATAAAAAGTGTATATTACGTCAAAACCGGAGCTCCTTGCAATAGTCTGTTTGACGAAGTGTGCGACAAAAAATGTTTCTGGCCATGAAGTTCTTGTACTCTGGTTGTCGAAAGGTAAATGTGAATTGTGTCTTAGAATTGAAAGAGGAAAAAAAATGAAACAGAAGCTTGAAGAGTATTTTAACAACAAAGATCGATCGAAGTGAGTGCCATATCTTTTAGCTATATTAAAACAGCGAAATCGGAATAATCCGAACCTTCGAGGACAGGAAACAGAAATTATCGCATTTCATGATAGTATTGGGCAAAGAAAGGTAAGTCTTGTATACATCGCTATGTTTGAGAACCGTCCAGTGTGGTAGATGAATCTGAATGTGAAATAAAAGAAAATTTGGAGGAGAGAATTGCTGGACATCTCGAATAGTTTAAAAACGATATGCAGCATTATTTCTCTGAGTTGAGGAAGAAGAAACTACATTGACAAGAAATCCATTTTCTGCTTCCCTTGATGTAGCCAGCGTTCTCAATGAATTCTTAGATTTATAGAATGATTCCTCGGCTCGAAACTTTTTAGCGCATTTTCGAGATGTCGAAATCGCTATTGCCCCCGTTTTGTCCGTCTGTCTGTCATCACCATGATCACAGGATCCATAAGTCCTAGACCCATGATGTATATATGTTTTTTGTATGTCCTGACCTGCCATTGGTGCATCAACACTCAGTTACCCGATCCGTTAAAAAACCCCGTTAAAACTACCAAAAAACTTTGCGAATCGAGAGTTAACACTGGCACAAGGAACGGGCGCCATTGCCGGAAGTCGAATACATAGTTTTTCAAGCATTCAAGAGTGGTGTGAAATCGTGCAAAAGAATTAATTAGTGTTTTTTTAGTTGACGTCATTAAAATATGTGTAAAAGTTTAGAGAGTTTTACTTCATCATTTGTGGTGACTTGTAGTTAGATTAAAGAGAAAATAAAATTTTTTTAAAATGTAAAGAAATGACTTTTAAATTAAAAAAATGTCAGGTATATTCATTACACAAGAAAATTCATAAAAATATGTCTAAAATCTAAACACAATTACTGATAACTACATAATTCTGATAACTAACATAAGTACTAGTACATAATACGAAAATGCGCTAACACGTCCTGAGTTCCAAAAGGGACCAGGCTTAACATGATTTTTGAATGAAAATTACTCTCTTATTTTTTTATTGCATGTATCATTCAAACCTAATAGTAAAACGATGCTTGCCTTGGGAATTTTAGTTCTATTTGTGTCTATATATCATTGTTAGAACTGATTTTCAATTCTTTTTTTATTTAATAACAAAAGATAGAAATACATGAAATATTGAGAAGGTCGTGAGATTGGTGTCAACAAATGATAGAAATACATTAAATGTTGAGAAGGTCGTGAGCTAGGCGTCAACAAATTAACTCAACAAAGAGTTCAGGAGCTGGTTGATGACACTCAATTTCAGCAATCAAATGAAATTAATGATGAAACATAGTTTTTAATATTCTTTTTTAAAAGTTTGTTTTTAAAAACACAATTGAATATGATTTTTTCATTGGCATAGGGATAAAAGGGTCACATTGCTTTTATAAAAAGGTGTCACCACCCGAATACTTTTGGGAATCTATGATCTAAAATATACGGGAAATATAAGAAGATTCTTTAGCATAATCATTTACGCAAATTTTTGCCATGATTAATATTCACGACATTTGATAGATGTCTTCAATATCTTTCATGAGGCCTGACTACACAGGAAACTAGATCCCAACCAATGAGGGATCTCATTGGGAACAGAACCCCAATATCATTGGAAGCCAATCAAAGAAATGTTATAACAAAAGGATAGGAAATAGGATTCCTGTTGAATGTGGGATCCTGTTAGAGAAAAAAATTCCTATAAAGCAGGATTGTGCAAAGTTCGGCCCGCGGGCCCTAGCCATCCGACATTAACATGTTCACTTTAAATAATTCATTGATTCTTGGATAAGTTATGTTACGATAAAATTACATTTATTCCAAAAATACTGAAATGTGTGTGTTTAGTAGACAACGATGATGCAAAAAAAAAAAAAAGCGAAAAATAGTATGGATTACAAAAGTGAGCATTGAAACTTTAAAATTTAAAAAATAAGAAAAATATTTTTTAAAAAAAATACTTGAAGTTATGTGTCATTATTTATGAAAATTTCTAAGACTTCGGAAGGTTAAAAAAATGGAGACAAAAAAATTAATTGCAAAAAGAATGTAACATCACGTTTTATTAAATTTTTACACTGATTAAAATGACATTTTAAAACAACATGGTCAGCTATTGCTATATTGGAACACTTTTTTTAAATTTATTGTATGGTACGAGGTATACATAATCTTTATTCTATCTATTTGCAATTAGTTTATTTTCAGTAATTTCGTGACAGCATTTCTCATTTTCTTCGTTCAAAATATAACTCTTTACAATAAAATATTAAAAATTGGGACAAACGTTCTTCTTTGATTAAAAGCCTGTAAGTAAGACTTAAAGTATATCATTTCAGATTAATCCGGCCCCCACATAATTTATTTCATGGAATGCGATCCCATTTGTAAAGAGGACAACCCTGCTCCAATGGAAATGAAATGATTGCAAATAAAATTTATGGATTTAGTTGTTTTTTATGTTTAAAATTCAAATGCCACTTTTATTCTGAGCAGCGCCAATTATTTATTATGATAGGTAAAATAATGTTGTTTTTTTTTTAAGGCCAAATTACGTTACGGCAAGTCTTATTTGGGATAGATGGATATCTTAAAAATGGGGTTTGAGTTAGCCTAACTTCTGACCGGACCTTAAAACACAGAGAACGTTTCGGGGTAGAGCTTTCTTCAACGAACAAGTAGTGCACAAATATATAAAGAAATAAAAACTTCGCTGCCGTGAAATCCAGAGCTTCACAGAGCAAAGTTCGTTGAAGAAGGATCTTTGCCGAAACGCTCTCTGTTTGTTAAGCCTTGTCAGGCTCACTCATACTCTGTTTACATGTTATGTTCTGTCAGGCTCACTCATACTCTGTTTATATGTTATGTTCTGTCAGGCTCACTCATACTCTGTTTATATGTTATGTTCTGTCAGGCTCACTCATACTCTGTTTACATGTTATGTTCTGTCAGGCTCACTCATACTCTGCTTACATGTTATGTTCTGTCAGGCTCACTCATACTCTGTTCATACTCTGTTTACATGTTATCCATCTATAAATCTGTAAGCCTGATTACAGTAAAATTCACATTTTTGTACGGCAGGTCTATAAGCTTTGCAATTTTTTCAGTAAAGGACTTTCAATTAAACTAATTTTGTTCATTTCCAAAGAACCTTAATTTTAATTTTCTTACCATCAGACAATGACTTTCTTCGTATGTTTACTTACGGTCATCTGTTGGTTACAGGTGCCGTAGTAAGCTAATCACACGGCTTGGTCAAATCACAGCTGATTGATTGAACTGACCCGTAGTAAGCTCAGTTCACGGCTTGATCAAATCCCCACTAATGGATTAAACTGACCCTTAGTAAGCTCAGTTCACGGCTTGATCAAATCCCAACTAATGGATTAAACTGACCCTTAGTAAGCTCAGTTCACGGCTTGATCAAATCCCAACTAATGAATTAAACTGACCCTTAGTAAGCTCAGTTAACGGCTTGATCAAATCCCAACTAATGGATTTAACTGACCCGTAGTAAGCTCAGTACACGGCTTGGTCAAACCACAACTGATGGATTAAACTGACCCGTAGTAAGCTCAGTACACGGCTTGGTCAAACCACAACTGATGGATTAAACTGACTACGCCGATGACTAATAATATTAGCACATTTGACTTATTTCTTTAACTTAACACAAGTTAAGAATAACTACACAACGTTACTGCTATGGTGGCGTAGTCAGTCCTGAGGTTATTTACTGTTTTAAACATATACCTACTGGAAGACATAGTCACTTGGTATCGCAAACTAAATGTCTTAGCACACAAATAACCCTAAAAACTGTGGATTTCACAGTAAATAAATTCTGCTAGTGTTAAAAAGATGACACTAAATAACGTTTAGCATAGACGCAAGTCAGTGGCGTAGCGAGGGGGGCAGGGGGGGCGAATGCCCCCCGGGCGCCATGTTAGGGGGCGCCAAAATGAGTATTAAAAACTCATTATTTTATTTCATTTTTATGTAAACTAATGTATCCCAAATACGTTTGCAAGATTGAATATTGGAGCTCCAAAAATATCTTTATTACAAAACAGTTGGTAAACATGATTTTGGCGCTCCCATTGAGCGTTAAGGGGCGCCATTCTACTCATAAATAAATGCCACATCCTAATGTAGGATTGGTGATGTGGTTTTTTTTAATTTAAAAAACTGTGAGTTGATGGGAGTGAGCAGTAAGAGACCAATACGATTCTTTTAATAGAGCTACCAGAGACGACACTAAGAGCAACCGAAATTACCAAGACAAGAAAAAGGAGTGACTTAAAGCAGTGGTTCTCACCCTGTGGTCCACGACCACTATTGGTCCGCGAAGATTTGCCAGGTGGTCCGTGAGCAAAGCATGAAATTTACGCACTGTAGGATTCATCGAGAAAGATTAGCAAGTAAAAGAATTAACGCAGACTTAAATATATTTCTGATCTGGCCATAATGGTTTTTAATTTCATCAAGCTCGACAATTAAATTCTCGTCTCTTTGATTTCTTATGCTCGAATATGAATCTTGAACATTAACAGTTACTAATGTATACTGAAGTTCACTGGTTATCTGACCATTTTAATTACGTGATGACGTAAGAGATTTTCATGTAGAAATAACTCAAAGCTTGTTGATCATTTGAACCATGGCTAATGGGTTGCTGTTCTGGCTTACTTGGCTGAAATTTTTGAAAAACTCAATAAACTTAATTCAACTCGGCAAGGAAAGCAGATACATTATATAACTCTCAGTGACAGAATGTCTGCTTTTACGAAAAAGCTTGATCTTTGAAAAAGAATATTATTTCAAGGTAACTTTGAGGTGTTTGATAAATTGTACGAAATCACCGAAAAACCAGAAAATGAAGAAATAATTAAATAAACCACTGTTGATTAATTTGATTTCTTGTCATATTCAATAAATGCGGGGCCAATTTTATTTCTTCTATTTTGATATTTATCGTGGGTTTCCAGTCCTAATCTCGAACACAATGAAGATGAAATTACCAACATCGTAATTAAACCAATTAATTGAACTGACCAGTGATAACAATTTGAATATGTTGCATCAGAAAGTTGGGTTAATGAAATTTGGAGTACTCCAAACTGTCTCAGAAAGTTTTTAAAATTCTTTTACCCTTTGCAACTTTGTAAAAGGGGTTTGTCTGCAGTGCTTACAATAAAAAAAACATCGTTCGTACCAAATAAACTAATATAGCAGTCTTTTAAATATAAAAACTACTGTTAATGACTTAAAGTTGTTTTTTTATAGTTAGCAAGTTGAATTAAATAAGAAGACTATGAGAATAATATAAATGACATTTGTTCGTCACAAAAGAAAGAGTATTGTTTAAGGGGCACGCAAATCGTAGCATAATAGTATAGTTTTACGAACTAACATGTTTTGTTTACTACTTATAGCTATCTATATACACAGCATTATTATATCTAACTTTTCAGCACGGCAGTAGCACAATTTTTAGTAGTGGCCCGTAGCTAATACACATATTTTTCAAGTGGTCCTGGAATCTCAAAAGGTTGAGAACCACTGGCTAACAGAATGGCTAATACGCGTCCCTTCGCTGCATGTTGTGACTCTTTAAAAAGATAAATCGTACTTCCCCAATCCTCATGTGGAGGGAGTAAAGTGGGAGAGGGGAGGGAATGTCTCTCCTCTCACGGGCTTGTATCGGTTTGTTAAAGCAAGTTGGATTCCTTTCATATGAAACATCAGGCACCGCCTTTCTTTCCTGTACATCTGTGATAAAACTTGTTGCTCAGTAGGATCAACTGTTAGGAAAAAAAACACCAACAAAATGCCCGAGAAAATCTAGGTTCAGTATCTTATTTATCACCGGAAATCCAAAATGAATTTATCCACCTACTTACATCGACTGTAAGGAATCAGCTGTTGAGTGAAATCAGAAAACACAAGTACTACGGAATCTTACTTGACTCCAATTGATCTAGGACACCGGAAAAGCTTTCTCAAGTCATCAGATTTGTGGATGTAGATTTACAAACTAAAAAGTAACTATCAAAGAATCATTTTCAGATTTTGCACAGATACATTCCAAAGACGCAAAAAGCCTTGAAATAGTTATCGTAGAGAAACTGGAATCTAATAGCATACCACTATCCGACTGTCGGTCACGATGTTATGACAATGCTTCTGTAATGACATGGAATGTATCCGGCCTTCAACAGCAAAAATGTGCTAGAAATCTCAACGCATTGTTCATCAACTGTGGCAACCACAGCTTAAAATTTAGCAAGCGTACACTCAACTAAACATGATCCAGTTGTTATCACGTTTTTTGGAGCAGTTAAAAGTATACATTTATGTTTTCTCCCTTTCAACAACTCGTTGGGGAAAAATTTAAAAAGAGTTGTGCCAATTACAATGAAGAGAGAGTCTGAAACACGTTGGATTGCAAAATCAGAAGCTGTTATAGCAATTTATGAAGGACTAGATGACATGGCAGGGCTGTTGGAAAAATTATCAGAACATACAAATATGACGCCTGACACCAGAAGTGATGCAGAAGCTTTGCGTATAGGTATATAAAACTTTAACTTCCTAGATTTTAAACATTTCTGGAACATGATACTTGATAAAATTGATAGTGTCCAGAAACGGTTCCAGAATCCAACTGTGAGTTTCAAGGACGCTTAATCTGATCTTGAATCGCTTGAGCAAGAAATTGTCAACATTCATGTTAGTTTGAGCCATGTTGCGGTAGACAATGGGAAAGAAGATGTACAACTTGGAGAATCGAGTTTGACAGAAGATTAGACGACATCGGAGGATGCCTTCGAGAATTAAAAAGAGATGCAGAACTTTCTCCATAAGAAGAAATTGCACCTGCTATGAACAGCGAAATTTATAAACTCCAACAGGAGATATCAATACGGATTATACGTCTTAAACAGCCTAAACAACAAATTTGGATTTTTACTAGACGTCAAATCTCTTCTTGCTGAAACAAAAGTCGATACGCTTCATTAAAATTGCTTAGATTTTGCTAATTTCTACGAATTGTGTACAGAAATCAAAGACTAAAAAATGATGCCCAGTACCCGGACTGAAGTTCTACCGGAAACTACTTTGGAGATGACGTATTTCCGAATCTGCGCATTTCACTTCAAATACTTCTAAAAATTGCTGTTTCAACTAAAAGCTGTGAGCGATCCTTCAGCAAAGTAAACCTTATTTTGTCTTAATTACGTGCTTCAATGGATCAAGATCGTCTGGATGATCTTGTACTCCTTAGCATTGAAAGAGAACACTTGAGAATATCCATTTTAACAGCGAGATTGACGACATTTAAATCAAGGAAGATCAATTTATTTTAGATTATGTCTATTCGAGTCAAGTATAATTAGTAGAGTATTTTTTTCAAATAAATTGTTTATAATCGTATAGAGAATTATTAGTCTGTATTGTATTTCATTAAAATATCATTTGCTTCAAAAAATGAACCATATAAACCGTAAAATTTCAAATTTCTCTTGGGGGCTCAGTGAGCCCCCAGAATTTTTCTGTCCGTCTAGGGGCGCAGAATTTGTGTCATGCCCCCGGGCGCACATGACCCTAGCTACGCCACTGACGCAAGTGGTACAAATATAATTGTGTTTAATCAAGATAATACGTTGCATCTTGTAGTCTTCTATAATTAATAATTATTTGTGTTTACCCATGATACTAACTAGCATCTTAAAGAATTCAATTGTTGAAGAACAAAAAAAAAAAAACAACCTCATTGTCTATATATCACGATACTGAGATATTCTCAAAAACGATTGGATGACGTCATCACACCTGACGAGTGTGCCTACGCCTCTGCCCCGCATCCCCCCCCTCATTGTAGGCTTCAGTTAATCTTAGTCCAGCACTAAATCGTGTTATTGTATTGATTACTCGAAATTAAAAACCTACAGCAATGTGAAAATGTCCCCTCTACTCCACAATGTTGTGGTAAAAGGATTAACAAATATCAAGAACTTTTTTAAAAATAGCTTTTATGCATGTAATTGAGTGCGCGTATCAAACTTAACATTCTATTTATAACGTTCCTTAAAAGTTAATAAATAGAGGGGAAAAAGTATTTTTCAGTCACATTTTAATAAGTGGAATAAAAAGAAGGAATGTATTTGGTATAAAAAAATAAAGATGCATAACTTAGAAGGCAAAAAAAAGAGATCTATATGTGAGAGAATGAGTGAACTGCATATATCAAGCCCCATAAGCACCCAGCCAACGGTTTAAGTCATATTAAATGAAGGTACTTGAACTTGTACGTTTTAAATTCTTTTATTTTTTAGTCCACGTATAAAAATGTGATTTTTTAAAATCTTTTTTAATACCTCTATTTATTTTATTTTTAGTCTAAGTGTAAAATCATAATGAAAATTTTATTACTTTATGAATATTACTTTTATTGCACATAAGAAAATTCATTTAAATTGGCTAATTGGTTAACATATGTTATGGATTTCCAGGAATAACCAGCCAAAGGTGATCTCTATTTTGCCTTCTAAACTATAAATCTTAAATTTTATACCAAACACATTATAAGCGCCTGCCCAATGTTTTAATACCACGGGGATGTGGGCACGGGTTGAACTCGGGTGGCACGTGGATGTCAAAAATAGCAAACGGATACAGATGCTATATAGACATAAACCAAAAATGCAATTTTTAAATTAACGTACATTCGATCGATCTGAAATTTTGACGAGATGCATTGTCATCTAAGATCTACCTGTGGTAAAATTTTGAGATCTCTAGGACCATCAAAAGTGGTTTAATTTTACGTTAGAAAATTTGAATTTTTACGGACAGTAACGAAAGCAAGTAAAACATTTTGAAGACAGGAACGAAATCAAGTAAATTAGAACGTAGTAAAAATACAAAACCATATTAACTTTAACCGTTATGTTATACTTTATCGCAAACGATTCTTTAAATACATAAATTTCAATTGCTTTTGTTTTCTCTCCCCTTTCGTGGAATCAAGTGTATCTAATGTTCTGTCTCATTCTCTTATCACACAATTGTCTTTTTGATTCCGAATACGTGTTTGTTTGGTTTGATTCTGTGAACAATAAATATATCTCTCTATTTCCTTCTAATGTCTATCAAAATACCATCGTAGACAAAAGTTCGCTGGAATAATAATAATAATATTGATGAAACCTTACCACAACTTTTCATCCTTGAGCAAAACATCTGTACAGACTTGTCTCTACTACACACACAAGTAGCCGAATAAAACCGACAGTGACTTAACGCCGCCAAGATCTCTGAATGATGTTATATAGTTTTAGGGAGGGGGGCATCTTCCACGTCAGGTGTGAGGGGAAATCCGCCTGTTGTTAGACACCCCCACTTCGTTTGATAACTGTTTTATACCCGGACCCCGTCAAGTCATGGGGTCGGACGGTGAGGGAGGGAGGGGCACGTCCAATTGGCGCGCGCTGCCATACCGTGAGCGTGGACAGAGC
This sequence comes from Radix auricularia, assembly GCA_002072015.1. Taxonomy (NCBI): domain Eukaryota; kingdom Metazoa; phylum Mollusca; class Gastropoda; family Lymnaeidae; genus Radix; species Radix auricularia. The sequence goes on along the minus strand of MUZC01003479.1, from coordinate 37,104 downwards.
AGAGGAGCAGAAGTAAACACATGGTCAGTCACAGAGGCGGATTTTTTTTTCTTTCCATTGACAGGTTACCCGACACACGTATTTTACATTTATTGTTGATTCCAGAAATATCGGTGCATTCATTCGTAGTGGTAGGGCGATATAACTATCCGAATCAGAAATATAATAATGGGCGGTTGTGTGTAGCAGGTTGTGGGCAAAAGTCAAATGACGTCACAGGTTTCTGGACGAAAAGGACACATTTTTTTAGATAAAGTTTATAATCTTTTATTTTATTAGAGCAGGGGCTTAAACATTAATGATGATGCACATTATAATTGTGTTGATAATGACTTAGATTTAAATTACTTCTCTCTGATCCTATTGGGGGGTTCTATTGGATGAAATTTTAATTATTTTCTCACATTCCCTAGACTGATTTTTTAAAAAGTTTGAAGATTAAATTTAGTTAAAATTTCAAGAAATCGTAAAAAATATATTAATTTCCGATATTTTTAAAATAAATTGCTTTCCAGTTTTTGTAATTACGACATGTCTACATGTACCTGGCTTCGTTTCTCTACTATGTCTTTCTTTCCCCAATGTCTTATGGGTCTATCTTCATTCAGATGAAATTACAGCTCCTAAAACATTACGTAAAAACGCAGCGCATGTCTAAAAATAATCGTGATGTCTGTTCTCACCTCTTTCAGCTGGCCTAACAGTGGCATTCAGATTACCTTCGGTAAGAGCGATTTAGAGCAAGGTATTCAGGATATTATATATATATTTTTTATTTTTTTTTTTGTTATATAAAAACTGAAAATCATTAATTCTCCCATTTCCCCCTGTAGGTAGATGAATGAAACTTGGGGACGTTGAGGAGTACAATGACGCAATAGTAATAGGCGAAAAAATATTTAAATTAGGGACCAACCGGGTAGACATTTTCAACCGGGTACCAAATCTGAATAGTTAGATGTACTATTTGCCGGATCCGGTTACGAATCCGAGAAATAGTAGTAGGGTTTTTTAAAGAAAATTGGAAATTCGAATTAATTTAAAATTTTTAAAAATCAATTAGCACTTGCTTTATTTCGCAAAACCATATCCATATTGTATTTATTTTTCACGTTTTCTACAAATACTATTTAATTTCATGCACTCAATTTGGTTTCTTAAATTATTATGACTGTATTTTTATTGTTTACTTTACCACCGTCTACAGTCATCATGCAAAGTCATCAATCCCTGTGGCGCTACAGCCCATGTAGCGCTTGGGCCTGCCTCATGAAACAAAGTCATC